>JALIGW010000048.1:3948087-4073087 GCA_023053685.1 Diadophis punctatus similis
GGAGTTGGAAGTCCACCCATGTTGAATGGACTGGAAGTGATGACTGGGGAATTCTGGGAATTGAAGTCCACCCATGATGACTGGGGAATTCTGGGAGGTGAAGTCCACCCATATTGAAAGAATTAGAAGTCCACCAATGTTGAATGGACTGGAAGTGATGACTGGGGAATTCTGGGAATTGAAGTCCACCCATGATGACTGGGGAATTCTGGGAGATAAAGTCCCCCCATATTGAAAGAATTAGAAGTCCACCCATGTTGAATGGACTGGAAGTGATGACTGGGGAATTCTGGGAATTGAAGTCCACCCATGATGACTGGGGAATTCTGGGAGATAAAGTCCCCCCATATTGAAAGAATTAGAAGTCCACCCATGTTGAATGGACTGGAAGTGATGACTGGGGAATTCTGGGAGATAAAGTCCCCCCATATTGAAAGAATTAGAAGTCCACCCATGTTGAAGGGACAGGAAGTGATGAATAGGGAATTCTGGGAGTTGAAGTCTAACCATGATCACTGGGGAATTCTGGGAGGTGAAATCCACCTATGATGAATAGGGAATTCTGGGAGTTGAAGTTCACCCACGATAATGGGAATTCTGGGAGATAAAGTCCCCCCATATTGAAAGAATTTGAAGTCCACCCATGTTGAATGAACTGGAAGTGATGACTGGGGAATTCTGGGAGATAAAGTCCCCCCATATTGAAGGGAGTTGGAAGTCCACCCATGTTGAATGGACTGGAAGTGATGACTGGGGAATTCTGGGAATTGAAGTCCACCCATGATGACTGGGGAATTCTGGGAGGTGAAGTCCACCCATATTGAAAGAATTAGAAGTCCACCAATGTTGAATGGACTGGAAGTGATGACTGGGGAATTCTGGGAATTGAAGTCCACCCATGATGACTGGGGAATTCTGGGAGATAAAGTCCCCCCATATTGAAAGAATTAGAAGTCCACCCATGTTGAATGGACTGGAAGTGATGACTGGGGAATTCTGGGAGTTGAAGTTCACCCACGATAACGGGAATTCTGGGAGATAAAGTCCCCCCATATTGAAAGAATTTGAAGTCCACCCATGTTGAATGGACTGGAAGTGATGACTGGGGAATTCTGGGAGATAAAGTCCCCCCATATTGAAGGGAGTTGGAAGTCCACCCATGTTGAATGGACTGGAAGTGATGACTGGGGAATTCTGGGAATTGAAGTCCACCCATGATGACTGGGGAATTCTGGGAGATAAAGTCCCCCCATATTGAAAGAATTAGAAGTCCACCCATGTTGAATGGACTGGAAGTGATGACTGGGGAATTCTGGGAATTGAAGTCCACCCATGATGACTGGGGAATTCTGGGAGATAAAGTCCCCCCATATTGAAAGAATTAGAAGTCCACCCATGTTGAATGGACTGGAAGTGATGACTGGGGAATTCTGGGAGATAAAGTCCCCCCATATTGAAAGAATTAGAAGTCCACCCATGTTGAAGGGACAGGAAGTGATGAATAGGGAATTCTGGGAGTTGAAGTCTACCCATGATCACTGGGGAATTCTGGGAGGTGAAATCCACCTATGATGAATAGGGAATTCTGGGAGTTGAAGTTCACCCACGATAACGGGAATTCTGGGAGATAAAGTCCCCCCATATTGAAAGAATTTGAAGTCCACCCATGTTGAATGGACTGGAAGTGATGACTGGGGAATTCTGGGAGATAAAGTCCCCCCATATTGAAGGGAGTTGGAAGTCCACCCATGTTGAATGGACTGGAAGTGATGACTGGGGAATTCTGGGAATTGAAGTCCACCCATGATGACTGGGGAATTCTGGGAGGTGAAGTCCACCCATATTGAAAGAATTAGAAGTCCACCAATGTTGAATGGACTGGAAGTGATGACTGGGGAATTCTGGGAATTGAAGTCCACCCATGATGACTGGGGAATTCTGGGAGATAAAGTCCCCCCATATTGAAAGAATTAGAAGTCCACCCATGTTGAATGGACTGGAAGTGATGACTGGGGAATTCTGGGAATTGAAGTCCACCCATGATGACTGGGGAATTCTGGGAGATAAAGTCCCCCCATATTGAAAGAATTAGAAGTCCACCCATGTTGAATGGACTGGAAGTGATGACTGGGGAATTCTGGGAGATAAAGTCCCCCCATATTGAAAGAATTAGAAGTCCACCCATGTTGAAGGGACAGGAAGTGATGAATAGGGAATTCTGGGAGTTGAAGTCTACCCATGATCACTGGGGAATTCTGGGAGGTGAAATCCACCTATGATGAATAGGGAATTCTGGGAGTTGAAGTTCACCCACGATAATGGGAATTCTGGGAGATAAAGTCCCCCCATATTGAAAGAATTTGAAGTCCACCCATGTTGAATGAACTGGAAGTGATGACTGGGGAATTCTGGGAGATAAAGTCCCCCCATATTGAAGGGAGTTGGAAGTCCACCCATGTTGAATGGACTGAAAGTGATGACTGGGGAATTCTGGGAATTGAAGTCCACCCATGATGACTGGGGAATTCTGGGAGGTGAAGTCCACCCATATTGAAAGAATTAGAAGTCCACCCATGTTGAATGGACTGGAAGTGATGACTGGGGAATTCTGGGAGATAAAGTCCCCCCATATTGAAAGAATTAGAAGTCCACCCATGTTGAATGGACTGGAAGTGATGACTGGGGAATTCTGGGAATTGAAGTCCACCCATGATGACTGGGGAATTCTGGGAGGTGAAGTCCACCCATATTGAAAGAATTTGAAGTCCACCCATGTTGAATGGACTGGAAGTGATGACTGGGGAATTCTGGGAGATAAAGTCCCCCCATATTGAAAGAATTAGAAGTCCACCCATGTTGAATGGACTGGAAGTGATGACTGGGGAATTCTGGGAGGTGAAGTCCACCCATATTGAAAGAATTTGAAGTCCACCCATGCTGAAGGGACTGGAAGTGATGACTGGGGAATCCTGGGAGTTGAAGTTCACCCACGATAACGGGAATTCTGGGAGATAAAGTCCCCCCATATTGAAAGAATTAGAAGTCCACCCATGTTGAATGGACTGGAAGTGATGACTGGGGAATTCTGGGAGGTGAAGTCCACCCATATTGAAAGAATTTGAAGTCCACCCATGTTGAAGGGACAGGAAGTGATGACTGGGGAATCCTGGGAGTTGAAGTCCACCCATATTGAAGGGAGTTGGAAGTCCACCCATGTTGAAGGGACTGGAAGTGATGAATAGGGAATTCTGGGAATTGAAGTCCACCCATGATGACTGGGGAATTCTGGGAGATAAAGTCCCCCCATATTGAAAGAATTAGAAGTCCACCCATGTTGAATGGACTGGAAGTGATGACTGGGGAATTCTGGGAGATAAAGTCCCCCCATATTGAAAGAATTAGAAGTCCACCCATGTTGAAGGGACAGGAAGTGATGAATAGGGAATTCTGGGAGTTGAAGTCTACCCATGATCACTGGGGAATTCTGGGAGGTGAAATCCACCTATGATGAATAGGGAATTCTGGGAGTTGAAGTTCACCCACGATAATGGGAATTCTGGGAGATAAAGTCCCCCCATATTGAAAGAATTTGAAGTCTACCCATGTTGAATGAACTGGAAGTGATGACTGGGGAATTCTGGGAGATAAAGTCCCCCCATATTGAAGGGAGTTGGAAGTCCACCCATGTTGAATGGACTGAAAGTGATGACTGGGGAATTCTGGGAATTGAAGTCCACCCATGATGACTGGGGAATTCTGGGAGGTGAAGTCCACCCATATTGAAAGAATTAGAAGTCCACCCATGTTGAATGGACTGGAAGTGATGACTGGGGAATTCTGGGAGATAAAGTCCCCCCATATTGAAAGAATTAGAAGTCCACCCATGTTGAATGGACTGGAAGTGATGACTGGGGAATTCTGGGAATTGAAGTCCACCCATGATGACTGGGGAATTCTGGGAGGTGAAGTCCACCCATATTGAAAGAATTTGAAGTCCACCCATGTTGAATGGACTGGAAGTGATGACTGGGGAATTCTGGGAGATAAAGTCCCCCCATATTGAAAGAATTAGAAGTCCACCCATGTTGAATGGACTGGAAGTGATGACTGGGGAATTCTGGGAGGTGAAGTCCACCCATATTGAAAGAATTTGAAGTCCACCCATGCTGAAGGGACTGGAAGTGATGACTGGGGAATCCTGGGAGTTGAAGTTCACCCACGATAACGGGAATTCTGGGAGATAAAGTCCCCCCATATTGAAAGAATTAGAAGTCCACCCATGTTGAATGGACTGGAAGTGATGACTGGGGAATTCTGGGAGGTGAAGTCCACCCATATTGAAAGAATTTGAAGTCCACCCATGTTGAAGGGACAGGAAGTGATGACTGGGGAATCCTGGGAGTTGAAGTCCACCCATATTGAAGGGAGTTGGAAGTCCACCCATGTTGAAGGGACTGGAAGTGATGAATAGGGAATTCTGGGAGTTGAAGTTCACCCACGATAACGGGAATTCTGGGAGATAAAGTCCCCCCATATTGAAAGAATTAGAAGTCCACCCATGTTGAATGGACTGGAAGTGATGACTGGGGAATTCTGGGAGGTGAAGTCCACCCATGATGACTGGGGAATTCTGGGAGGTGAAGTCCACCCATATTGAAAGAATTTGAAGTCCACCCATGTTGAAGGGACAGGAAGTGATGACTGGGGAATCCTGGGAGTTGAAGTCCACCCATATTGAAGGGAGTTGGAAGTCCACCCATGCTGAAGGGACTGGAAGTGATGACTGGGAAAATTTGGGAGTTGAAATCCACATATCTTACAGCGGCCAAGTTTGAGCAACACTGTTTGGATCAACTCAACAGGGAATGGTGTCCACCCAGATTAGAAGCTCTCTGCCCATTTCCTAGGTCCTCCAACCAAATTCCAAGCATCGCTAATGTCTCTCTCCTTGCCAAGGCAGCTTCCCTCTTCCCCCTCTGCAAAACAAAACTAAGCAGGAATCTCTTGGAGAGCTTTGGCCAACATTCTGCTAGAGAATGAGAGAGAGAAAGAGAGAGAAGTGCCATTCTCCCCATTTCGGTTGGGAAAGCTTGCAGGATCTTGGCTTCCCTCCAATTTTATTAAATTTTATTATTGTTTTTTTTTTTTTGCACTTTGCAATCTGGAGAGAAGCTGGGAGGGGCAGAGTGGGTCGCTGGGAAAAGCCTTGGCTGTTTTGCATCCGTTGCAAGAAACTGAACTGACGCCAAGGAAAAGGGCTTACAGAATCCAGGAAGCACAAGGCAAGCTGTGCGGTTTGCAAAGTGTGGGTCCCTTGCAAGACCCACACCCCTTTAGATGTGTGATGGGGCAGGGGGCTGAGTGGCCACTCAAAGACCTTTCAATTCATGCCCTCCAGCTTAGAGGTCCCGGTGTCTGGCCTCCAATGACATTCAACTGGATTACAGATTAACAGAGTTGGAAGGGACCTTGTAGGTCATCTAGTCCAACCCCCCCGCCAAGCAGGAGACCCTACACCATTTCTGAAAGATAGCAGCCCAGTCTCTTCTTGAAAGCTTCCAGTGATGAAGCTCCCACAACTTCTGAAGGCAACTTCTGTTCCATCGGTTGATTGTTCTCAGTGTCAGAAAATTCCTCCTTATTTCTAGGCTGAATCTCTCCTTGATCAGTTTCCATCCATTATTCCTTGTCTGGCCTTCAGGTGCTTTGGAGAATAGCTTGACTCCCTCCTCCTCTCTGTGGCAGCCCCTCAAATATTGGAAGACTGCTCTCATGTCTCCCCTGGTCCTTCTCTTCACTAGACTAGCCAGGCCCAGTTCCTGCAACCATTCTTCATATGTTTTAGTCTCCAGGCCTTTGATCATCTTAGATTCAGATTAATAGAGTTGGAAGGGACCTTGTAGGTCATCTAGTCCAACCCCCCCGGCCAAGCAGGAGACCCTACACCATTTCTGACAAATGGCAGTCCAGTCTCTTCTTGAAAGCTTCCAGTGATGAAGCTCCCACAACTTCTGAAGGCAACTTCTGTTCCATTGGTTGTTCTCACTGTCAGAAAATTCCTCCTTATTTCCAGGTTGAATCACTCGATCAGTTTCCATCCATTCTTCCTTGTCTGGCCTTCAGGTGCTTTGGGAAAATAGCTTGACCCCCCCCTCTCTGTGGCAGCCCCTCAAATATTGGAAGGCTGCTCTCAGGTCTCCCCTGGTCCTTCTCTTCACTAGACTAGCCATGCCCAGTTCCTGCAACCAAACCAACTCTCGCTTGGAACTTACAAAGCACATCACACGTGTGTACCGAATGTCCTCGGAACCAGCTGTTGCATCCCCCTCTATGAGATCTCCCCCTCCCTCCTCCCAGCATCTCTGACTCATGCCTGCGTCTCTGACACAGAATATTTACCTGAAAATTGCTTCGTAATGAGTTCCTTTAAGCACTGCCTGGAAAAGATTTCCAACTGTTTCTAGCTCCTTCTCATCAGAGCTGGGGAGCACCGGGGAGGGGGCTGTTAAATTATTCCTTCACTCCCCCCCCAAGTTAAATGGGGAGATTGAAATACAGGTACGACCGCAGCCGAGCCCAAAATTTCTGCAGCTCAGCGAGACAGTGAAATGAATTTTGCTCCATTTTACGACCTTTCCTGCCGCAGTGGTTGAGTGAATCCCTGCAGTTGTTAAAGTTAGCAACACGGTCATTAAGCGAATCAGCCTTCCCCGTTGACTTCGCTGGTCAGAAGGTCGCAAAAGGGGATCACGGGACGCGGCAACCCTCATAAATACGAGCCAGTTGCCAAGTGTCCAAATTTTGATGCTGAGATCATGGTTGGGGGGGGAGGGGATGCTGCAACGGTCATAAGTGTGAAAAATGGTCGTACGTCACTTTTTTTCAGTACCATTGTAACGTCAAACGGTCACTAAGCGAACCGTTGTAAGTCGAGGACTACCTATAAATAACCAAGCTTCTTCTGCAAGTTGCTTGGATCGGTTCCCAAGGAAGAAGAGGGAAGGTTGTCCATTTCTGTTTGGTATTCTTGTAACCCACCTCTAATGCCAATCAGCCAAACAATGATCTTGTCTAGAATCAAGACTTGATCCCACGTTGACACAGATCAGCGGCTACTAAAGATTAAATCCAGAAGTCCTGCTAAGCAATAATCAGGAAGTTTTAAATCTCTGGCTCCTTCTCCAGAAAATCTGATAGTGTTTATCAGCCTCTTGTGAGGTTATAATGCTCTGCTGGGCCACAGAACATGACTTGGGTGGGCTTTCCATTTCTACAGAGGAATTATTGAGTCGGTCATCTGCACCTCTATAACTGAACACACTCAAAACCGTAGAAATGGTGGTAGACTTTATGAGAAACCCTCCCATTCTACCACCTCTTACAATACTAGACAACACAGTATCAACCGTAGAGTCCTTCAAATTTCTAGGTTCTATCATATCTCAAGACCTAAAATGGTCACCTAACATCAAAAACGTCATCAAAAAGGCACAACAAAGAATGTTTTTTCTGCGCCAACTCAAGAAGCTCAAACTTCCCAAGGAGCTGCTGATACAGTTCTACAGAGGAATCATTGAGTCTGCCATCTGCACCTCTAGTTTGGTTCTGCAACCCAACAAGACAGACACAGACTTCAGAGGATAATCAGAACTGCAGAAAAAAACAATTGCTGCCAACCTGCCTTCCATTGAGGACCTGTATACTGCACAAGTCAAAAAGAGGGCCGTGAAAATATTTACTGACCCCTTGCATCCTGGACATAAATTGCTTCAACTCCTACCCTCAAAACGTCCCTATAGAGCACTGCACACCAAGACAACTAGACACAAGAACAGTTTTTTCCCGAACGCCATCACTCTGCTAAACAACTAATTCCCTCACCACTGTCAAACTATTCACTAAGGATGCATTACTATTAGTCTTCTCATCGTTCCATCCCATCATCCATCTCCTCCCACTTATGACTGTAACTTGTTGCTTGTATCCTTACGATTTATATTAATATTGATTGTTTCCTGCTTGCTTATTTGTACCCTATGACAATCATTAAGTGCTTTTTACCTCATGATTCTTGACAAATGTATCTTTTCTTTTTATGTACACTGAGAGCATATGCACCAAAGACAAATTCCTTGTGTGTCCAATCACACTTGGCCAATAAAGAATTCTATTCCATTCCATTCCATTCCATTCCATTCCATTCTTCCAAGCATGAAAGTGAGCCAGTGGTGGGTTCCTATCAGTGCGGTCTTGCCTGTTCGTCGCCGCCGAGCCGAAGAAGCTGGCGGCGTTCGCGGCGCTTCCCCGCCCACTTTCCCGGGATGCCAGGACGCCGCCATTTGTGTTCTTTTGCCCTCTGCGCAAGCGCTGCTTGCGCAGAGGGCAAAAGAACACAAATGGCGGCGTCCCGGGAAAGCGGGCGGGGGAAGCCCCGCGCCGCGAACGCCGCCAGCTTCTTCGGCTCGGCGGCGACGAACAGGCAAGACCACACCGGTAGGAACCCACCACTGAGGTGAGCCCTTGGTGGCAAACAGTTGAGGAAACAGAAATATTAAGGACTACAGCAGTGTTTCTCGACCTTAGTGACTTTAAGATGGATGGACTTCAACTCCCAGAATTCCCCAGGCAAGCCAGGACGGCTGAGGGATTCTGGGACTTGAAGTCCACAAGTCTTAAAGTTGTTTCTCCACCCACACACCCCAAAAGGCAACTGGACTTCCTTTGTTTTTGCTTGAAGACGTTTCGCTTCTCATCCAAGAAGCTTCTTCCGTTCCGGCTGACTTCTGACTTCAGCTAGAATGGAAGAAGCTTCTTGGATGAGAAGCGAAATGCCTTCAAGCAAAAACAAAGCCCAGTTGCCTTTTGAAAAAAAAGCACCTTTGGGACAACCATGACTCGGGATGATCGAGCATCTCCATAGACATTAAAGTGGCCAAGTTTGGAGACCCCTGGTCTAAGCGAAAACGGACCAGGAGGTTCAACTTCTTCCTGGAGAAACATCTCACCTTCTGCCTCGACCTCCTCGGCCATCTCTTCCTCATTGCCGCTGGTGCCCGACCCATCCTGGCCCATCTCTTCATCCTCGGTGACCGGGGGAAAAGCTCTTTCCTCGTTTTGGATCACCGGGCCCTTTTTCTTCTTTCTCCGAGAGTTTCTTTCTTTCTCCTGAGCAAGCCAAGCAGAAAAGGAAGGTTATGAGTCTTGGTGGAACCCCATCTTGTCGTCACTGGCAGCATCAGCAAAGACTATTTTGTTAAACACACACACACACACACACACACACTGACAGAGGTGATAATTAATCTCACAAAGGAGAAGTTTGATCTTTTCCCAGACATCAGACATTAGAAAAGAAACCGCAGTTTAAAAGTCTAAGTAAAAATGTTTCTTTTGGTACAAAAACAATAAATCCTCATTAATCTACATGTCTGATATAAAAGTAGGTCTTGCTTCAATGGAAGCCAGGAACAGAAGGAAAGAATGGAATGCACACATGCGTACAAGAACATATCAATCACGTGCTCAGGAATAAACCATTATAATGAATAGGGATGCATCTCCCTGCATATACATATAACAGGCAATAAAATCACTGCGTCACACACACACACACACACACACACACACACACACACACACACACACACACACACACAACACCAGGAGGTTGAAACAGCCATCCTTGAAAATAGCAAGGGCTTTTAAACCTTAACTTTAAGAAGTAGTATAACTATAGTTGAAAGAGAAATTAATTGGAAAATACACCATATCCTGTAGCTATTGGGAATGTTATATACCAGTGATGGCGAACCTTTTTTTGCTCGGGTGCCAAAACGGCGTGCACGCGCACAATAGCGCGTGCACTCTTGCCCACACCCATAATGCAATGCCCTCCCCCCATGCATGTGCGCACAACCCACCCTCCCATGCTCCCCCCCCGCACATGCGCGCAGACCTCACTGAAGCCTCCAGATTTCCAGTAGACCGGTTGGGCCGTTTTACGCCCTCCCCAGGCTTCAGGAAAGCCTCTGGATCCTGTGGATGGCGAGAAAAGGGGCCAATGGGCCTACCAGTTTTCCTGAAGCCTGGGGAGGGCGAAAAACAGCCCAACGGGCCTACCGGAAGTTAGAATTTCCGGTAGGCCTGTTGGGCCTGTTTTTCGCCATCCACAAGCTCCGGAGGCTTTCCTGAAGCCTGGGGAAGGCGAAAATAGCCTCCCCCCGGCCTCCGGAAGGCCGAAAATCAGCTGGCCACTGCGCACATGCGTACTGGAGCTGACATAGGGCAACGCCTCGCGTGCCCTCAAATATGGCTCCGCATGCCACCTGTGGCACACATGCCATAGGTTCGCCATCACGGTTATATACAATAACGAAAAGAGAGAGGGAAATGGAGTGGAGTGGAAGGAAGTAGGAGAGGAGGGGAGAAAGAGTAAGGGGAAAGTAGAGGGAAAAGGAGAGAAGGAAGTGGAGGGGAGGAGAAGAGTAGAAATGGAAGGAGAGGGAAGCGGAGAAGAAGAGAGAGGGGAAATAGAGAGGGGAGAGAAGAAGGAGAGAGGGAAGTAGAGGGAAGAAGAGGAGAAGGAAGGAGGGAAGTAGAGAGAAAGAGAGGGGAGAAGGGAAGATGGAGGAGAAAGAAGACGAAAGGAGATGGATTGTTGTTGTAAAATTGGGTGAAATATGGTGTACAGGAGAAAAGAAATCAGACGAGCAGTTTCATATTTTTTTTTTACTTGAGGGTTATACTTTTGAAATTACAATGAAAGATAATTCAGTGAACACTATAGCATATCGGTTTAGATGTTATTATTGCATACTTGTTAATATTTATATGAAAATAAAAATTTTGTGTAAAAGATGGGGGTTAATAATATGGAATGAGGAAAATGGAATATAATAATTATGATGTTTATCTGTATTGAAATGTATGATACTCAAACACCACACCATTCACATAATGATATGTATAAAAGTTTTTTTTAAAAAACTTGATTTAAAAAGAAAAAAAGAAAATAGCAAGAGCAGAAATGAGTGTGAATTGGCTTCCAGGGACTTGGGATTGCAGAAAATTTTGTATACAAGTACAAAAAAATAAAATAAAATACATAAATTACAAGTCTAAAAAGAAAGAAGCAAAGATTCCGAGAATTGGCTTCAAATGGCCATTTTCGGAAGTATTTTTGCAAAGTTGGCTCGACCTCCACAACATCACTACCTCTTTCAGCATCAACTGCACCGCAGAAGGAAGGAAAAGAGTTACACAACCACAACCACAGACACATCCACAATTGCACGCCCGCTGTTACTACTTCGGTCCATTGCATTAATAACACCATGAACGTTTGTTGTTGTTTTGTACGGAGAATACTTCGAGATATTTACGCCGGCTTCACAAAAGACCTAGAATTCAGTGTTTGGCACCTCTGCTCACTGTAATTCTGATTTTATCCTGGGGAAATGCAGGGAGAGACAGTTTGGTCTAGTGGTGAAAGCACCAAGCAAAAAACCAGGAAATGGTGAGTTCTTGTCTTGGGCACCGGGGGAAAAAAACCTGTCTGACTTTTTAAATTTTTTGCAAAAAAAATATTGGACTAAAATGCATACATGGTTAGAAAAAATGATAAAGCCACATACTGATTTTAAACCAGAAATAGTCCAACAAAGGGAATCCATATCTAATCTTACATGTGTTGACAGCAGCAGTTACTGTGTTGGCACAATAGTGGAAAAATGAAGAGATCCCTTCGGATGAAAGTGTTATAATAAAAATATTAGAATGTGCAGAGATGGACAGATTAACACTAAAAATAAAGGAGAAGGAAGAAGCAGGATACTTTTTAACATGGGACTTGTTTTACCAATGGCTAACTAACAGAAACAGAGGTTAGAAACTAAAAAAAGATTAAGAGAATGATTAAGTATATAACGAAAGTTTTCCCAGTATGGATAAGCTAATCGTATTATTACTATATGTTTATTATTAATGATATGTATATTATGATTGAGCCGAGATGGCGCAGTAGTTAAATGCAGCTACTGCAGGCTACTCCAGCTGACTGCTAGTTCAGCAGTTCACCTATTCAAATCTCACCGGCTCAAGGTTGACTCAGCCTTCCATCCTTCCGAGGTGGGTAAAATGAGGACCCAGATTGTTGGGGGCAATATGCTGAACTCTGTAAACCGCTTAGAGAGGGCTGTAAAGCACTATGAAGCGGTATATAAGTCTAAGTGCTATTACTATTGGGATGCGGTGGCTCAGTGGCTAAGACGCTGCGCTTGTTGATTGAAAGGTTGGCAGTTTGGCGGTTCGAATCCCTAATGCCACGTAATGGAGTGAGCTTCCGTTACTTGCCCCAGCTTCTGCCAACCTAGCAGTTCGAAAGCATGTAAAAATGCAAGTAGAAAAATAGGGACCACCTTTGGTGGAAAGGTAACAGCGTTCCGTGCGCCTTCGGCATTTAGTCATGCCGGCCACATGACCATGGAGACGTCTTCGGACAGCGCTGGCTCTTCGGCTTTGAAACGGAGATGAGCACCGCCCCCTAGAGTCGGGAACGACTAGCATATATGTGCGAGGGGAACCTTTACCTTTACCTAACTAACAGCAACAGAGCTTAGAAACTAAAAAGATTAAGAGAATGATTAATTATATAATGAAAGTTTTCCAGTATGGATAAGCTAATCTTATTATTACTATGTGTTTATTACGAATGATATGTATATTATGATTACTATTATGTTTATCGTTGTTTTGTTATTCAAAACTAATTGTACTCGGACAACGCGTTGTTCAGATTTTTTTAAAAAATAACCCTCCTCTTTTTGCTTTTTCTATCTGGGTTTTTCTCTTGGAATAAACTCGAATAAAATGAAAACAAAAAACAAAAAACGGATTTCATCGGTACAGGAGAGCCCCGGCGGAGTTTGAACTCCTGCCAGAGACACCATTTGGCTAAGTGCACATTATCGGGAGTCGCTGGGGTGCTTGGCGATGTGAACACAAACCAACGGCAACGCTCCCTGTTACTATGGCGAAGAAGTCCTGGCACTTCCGCCTCTTCCTCGCGTCCCGGGTGACTCATGCAACCCCGACAGAGCAAGAAAAATTAACCCGGGGTGGACAACTGGGTAACGGCTTTGGATGGCGCGCTGCCCTCCCGCTGGTCGCTGTTCTCTCCCGAAGGAGCACGGGGTCAAGGCAAAAGAGGGATTTTTAAAAACAACAACAACAATACACTTGAGATTAAAAATCCCAGGGCTCCAGATGTGACACAGGAACCGCACGTCAAAGATGAAGGAGAAGGCAGGGTAGGAAATGTTTCACCAGGTTAATCATCGTCATCTTCGGCACAACATCTGGAGACCAGGGAAAGGTTTGCCACATCTGGAGGACCACGGCTTCCAAAGGAATAGAAAATAGAATAGGAATAGAATAGAATAGAATAGAATAGAATAGAATAGAATGGAATGGAATGGAATGGAATGGAATGGAATGGAATGGAATGGAATGGAATATGGAATATGGAATGGAATATGGAAAACGGAATAGAATAGAATAGAATAGAATAGAATAGAATAGAATAGAATAGAATAGAATAGGAGAATGGAATGGAATGGAATGGAATGGAATATGGAATGGAATGGAATGGAATGGAATGGAATAGAATAGAATAGAATAGAATAGAATAGAATAGAATAACGGAAGGGACCTTGGAGGTCTTCTAGTCCAACCCCCTGCTTAGGCATGAAACCCTACACCGCTTCAGACAAATGGTTCGCCCGAACACCGCCATTTGGATTCTTTTACTCTCTGCACATGCGCAGAACGCTTTGCGCATGCGCAGAGGGTAAAAGAACCCAAATGGCGGCGGCGGGATGGGTCGCAATGGGGGCGCGGGTTGAGGGGCGGGATATGGCCAGGCTTGTGGCAGTGGGGGGGAGCTGAGGATGCCGGGGCGACCCCTGGGAAATGGTCATTCGACCCCAAAAGGGGTCGCGACCCCCAGGTTGAGAACCACTGCTCTAAAAGGATGCAAATGACCAGCTGTCTGCAAGGAGTATAAATCCTTCCATTCCTCACCATCCAGTCAGAGCCGAAGAAGCTTCTTGGATGAGAAGCGAAACGTCTTCAAAAGAAAAAAACAAGAAAGTCCAGTTGCCTCCTGAAAAAAATCAGCTTTGGGATTCCCAAGCAACCTTTCCGATTTGTTTCGAGATCCCCAACATGATTTTGAGTCCTTCCGTTCTGCGCATCCTTGCCTCAGCCCTCTCACCGGTTGTGTGCACGCAGAGTAGCAAATGTTTAGGAAAACGGGATGTTAGATTAACCGCAAGCTTTTTGTCCCCCCCCCTCTCTCTCTATTCAGATTTATGACATCTGTTGTTGCCGGCAAACAATAGTGTGGGTTGTTGTTGTTTTTTCCTTTTTAAGAAAAAAGGAAAGAAGAATGGCAAGACAAAGCAGCTGAGCGTTCATTGTTCTTTTGCCAAAAAGGGGAAAAAAAAGGAAAGAGAAACTCGAAAAAGCTGCTGCTCTAAATGGTCAGGAGAATGACATCAATCGGGAAGATGCAGAGAATAGAGACAAGACCATCAACAGCTAGTCCTCAATATATGGCCGTAATGATGCTGGGCCATTACGGTTGTAAATCAATCAGGAAGGTCGTAAAACAAGTCGGTCACATGACACGAGGACATGTTCAAATGCACCATGAGTTTGGAGGCTCTACAACCCTGTAAGAGACCCCAGTCTAGCTCTCCTTGAAGTCTGTTGACTCTTATCTGGTCACCTTGCCTGCTAGTAGCTCACATTCCTAGTCTGGTGAATGGCTAGTCTAGTGAAGAGAAGGACCAGGGGAGACATGAGAGCAGTCTTCCAATATTTGAGGGGCTGCCACAGAGAGGAGGGGGTCAAGCTATTTTCCAAGGCACCTGAAGGCCAGACAAGGAATAATGGATGGAAATTGATCAAGGAGAGATTCAACCTGGAAATAAGGAGAAATTTTCTGACAGTGAGAGCAATCAACCCATGGAACAGAAGTTGCCTTTGGAAGTTGTGGGAGCTTCATCACTGGAGGCTTTCAAAAAAAGACTGGACTGCCATCTGTCAGAAACGGTGTGGGGTCTCCTGCTTGGGCGGGGGGTTGGACTAGATGACCTACAAGGTCCCTTCCAACTCGGTTAATCTGAATCTATCTAAGATGATCAAAGGCCTGGAGGCTAAACATACGATGAACGGTTGCAGGAACTGGGCCTGGCTAGTCTAGTGAAGAGAAGGACCAGGGGAAACATGAGAGCAGTCTTCCAATATTTGAGGGGCTGCCACAGAGAGGAGGGGGGTCAAGCTGTTTTCCAAAGCACCCGAAGGCCAGACAAGGAATAATGGATGGAAACTGAACAAGGAGAGATTCAACCTGGAAATAAGGAGACATTTTCTGACAGAACAGTCAGCCAATGGAACAGAAGTTGCCTTCAGAAGTTGTGGGAACGTCATCACTTGAGACTTTCAAGAAGAGACTGGACTGCCATCTGTCAGAAATGGTGCAGGGTCTCCTGCTTGGGCAGGGGGTTGGACTAGATGACCTACAAGGTCCCTTCCAACTCTGTTAATCTGAATCTATCTAAGATGATCAAAGGCCTGGAGGCTAAAACATACAATGAACAGTTGCAGGAACTGAGCTTGGCCAGTCTAGTGAAGAGAAGGACCAGGGGAGACATGATAGCAGTGTTCCAATACTTGAGGGGATGCCACAGAGAGGAGGGGGTCAGGCTGTTCTCTATGGCACCAGAAAGCCAAACAAGGAATAACGGATGGAAGCTGACCAAGGAGAGATTCAACCTGGAAGTGAGGAGAAACTTTCTGACGGTGAGAGCGATCAACCAGTGGAACAGCTTGCCAGCGGAGGTTGTGAGAGCCCCAACACTTGCGACCTTCAAGGGGAGACTGGACTGCCATCTGTCTCAAATGGCGTAGGAACTCCTGCTTGAGCAGGGGGTTGGACTAGATGACCTACAAGGTCCCTTCCAACTCTAATAATAAATCTAAATCTAATCAAGGAGAAAAGCAACCTAGAACTAAGGAGAAATTTCCTGACAGTGAGAACAATTAATCAGTGGAACGATTTGCCTCCAGAAGTTGTAAATGCTCCAACACTGGAAGTTTTCAAGAAGAGACTGGACAGCCATTTGGTCTGGAATGGTAGAGAGTTTCCTGTCTGAGGAGGGGGTTGGACTAGAAGACCTCCAAGGTCCCTTCCCACTCCGTTATTCTGTTATTCAGTGGAAGGGCTTGCCTCCAAAAGTTATGGGTGCTCCATCACTGGAGGCTTTTAAGAAGAGACTGGACAGCCATTTGGTCTGGAATGGTAGAGGGTTTCCTGCCTGAGCAGGGGGCTGGACTAGAAGACCTCCAAGATCCCTTCTGACTCCATTATCCTGAAAAGCACATTTCGCAGAGCTGGAAAGCGCAGAATTTAAATCCTTCCCATCACTCCTTGAAACTTGAGTGTTCAGCCTGTTTCCATTTGAGCTTCAGAACTCAGAGGAGGCTATTCAAATCCCAGAAAGCTAACAGGCAAAAAGAAAAAAGAAAAAAAAAGCTGGGTTTTTTTTTTCTTTTTGCGTCATCACAACCCTCTGGTGTGATCCCGGCATTCGGCTGCATTTTGTGAGGACTGCAGAGGACTGGGGAAAGCCGAAGGAATTCAATTAGCCGATTTCCCGGGGATGCCCCCTACGGTTTTCCAAATGAAGGAACTCGTCCCCCACGGTGACTCAGTCATTCCCGACGCAGCCAGCCGAGTCCCCAAAAGGACTGGTGGGACGTGGTAACCTCCGCACACAAACCGAGGCAAGCATCTTTGTGTCACTGTGCGCCAATTCTCCTCGGCGGCAAAGAGAGGCTGGAGCGACCCCTTGCAACAGATGTACAGGCATCCCTCGACTCACAACCACAATCTCTGTGGCTGAGGGAGACATTACAGAAGTTGAGGTTTGTCCCATGTTGCGACCTTCCCTGCCACCGCTGTTAAGTGAATCCCTGCAGTTGTTAAGTTGGTAACACGGTTGTTAAGGTAATCTGGCGTCTGTGTTGGCTTTGCTCGTCGGAAGGCGGCAAAAGGGGATCGTGTGGCCCCGGGACACGACAACCGTCAAAAGTATGAGTCAGTTGCCAAGTGTCTGAATTTTGATCGCGTGACCAAGGGAAGGCCGCAACGGTCATAAGTGTGAAACACGGTGCTAAGTCACTTTTTTCCAGTGCTGTTGTAACTTTGAACGGTCACTAAAGGAGCCGAGGTGTGAGCCGAGGTGGCGCAGCGGTTAGAGGCAGGTACTGCAGGCCACATTAGCTGACACTGATCTGCAGGTCAGCGGTTCAGATCTCACCGGCTCAAGGTTGACTCAGCCTTCCATCCCCAAACGAGGACCCAGATTGTTGGGGGCAATATAAATATACATTGCTTACTGGTGAAAACTGCTTAGGGAGTGCTTGCACTGTGAGGCGGTATATAAATGTCACTAATAAATAAATAAATAAATAAACTGTTGTACGTCGAGGACTACCTAAATTTAGATGGCTTGGCAAGTGGTTTATACTTACGACGGTCACAGTTTACTGTTCAAAGTTACGACGCTGAAAAAAGTGACTTAGGACCGTTTTTCACACTTACGACCTTATGAACTTATGTTGCATCGCAACATCCCCGTGGTCACGGGATTCAAAATTCAGAATGCTTGGGAACTGGCATGTACTTATGACGGTTGCAGCCTCCCAGGGGGGGTCATGTGATCCCCTTTTGCAACAAGTAAAGTCAATAGGGAAGCCAGATTCACTTAACAACCGTGCTACCAACTTAACGTCTGCATTGATTCGCTTAAACCACCGTGGCAAGAAAGGTCATAAAACGAGGCCCAAAAGCTCACTTCACAACGGTCTCGCTTAAGCAGCAGAAATCTTCGGCTCGATTGTGGTCGTAAGTCAAGGACTCCCTGCAGAGTTAAAATCTGGCTTCACAGCCCTCTCTGCCGCCTCCTTTCTCTGTTGATTTGTACGATCGTTCCTTTCTTTTCTCCTTCTTTCTCTGCAAATTCCGTGTGCGTGTGTGTGTGTGTGTGTGTGTGTGTGTGTGTGTGTGTGTGTGTGTGTTTTTCTGTTGTATTATCCTGGTGTACACAAATATGGGAGAAAGCATCACAGCTTTCATTTTTGCCTTTCGGCCCCTCTCTGGGATCATCCAGGCAGTTTCTATAGCCGACACACTATCTTCTATATGTGTAGCATTTTTTGCTGATAATTGAAAATAAAGGGAGACTATTATAGATCTGTTTCGAGCTACTTAGCTCTCGTCAGATAGCCATACCCTTAGTGGGATTTGAACCTGGGCTGCCTACCCTTACAAGGCAGGCAGCCCAGGTTCAAATCCCAGTAAGGGTATGGCTATCTAACGAGAGCTAAGTAGCTCGAAACAGATCCATAATAGTCTCCCTTTATTTTCATTTATCAGCAAAAAAAATGCCACACACACACACACACACACACATATATAAATATTATATATATATATATATATATATATATATATATATATATATATATATATATATATATATATATATATATATATATATATATATATATATACATACACACACACACACACACACACACACACACACACACATATATATGTTTTCTGAGGTTTTCGCGGGTGTTTGTATGTAGGTCTTTGGGTATTCGGGTTTTCTCCCGCGTGAAATTGGAAGTGTCTTCGCAACGTTTCGATGAAGTCTCATTCATCATCTTCAGGCTGGTGTCTTCTGCTTCCTGCTTCTAGGAGCAATGTGAGATTGCTGCTGTTTCTTCCTTTTAACTGCCAGTGGAGGTTTGAACTGATAGGATGGGAGCTTGGCTGTGTTCTGATTGGTTGGAGGTGTGTTCTGATTGGTTGGGGGCTTGGCTGTGCTCTGATTGGCTGGGGGGTTAGCTGTGCTCTGATTGGCTGGGGGTGTTCTTAGGTTAGTCTGACTTGCAGGGGCATTTGAGCTGGTGAGCTGCATTGCTGCTGTTTGGCTTCTGGTTCTTGGTCCTGCCACATCTTCATGGAGGGTGTCAGTTTGCTTCCTGTATGGATTGGAGGGGTTTAAAGTGGCTGATGATGCAGCTGTAGTATGGCTTCTTGTTTGTGGTCGTGCCTCATTGGTGTGGGTTTGGGTTTGCTTATTGCGTGGATGTGTGGTGGTGACATCCTGTGTGGTTTTCGTGAGTGTGGATCTGGTGTCCTTCTTTGTGTTAGGGACTCGTTTGTCAATAAGGGCAGGTTTCCAAATGGCTGGTAGGCGGGAGGTGTCATCTCGTTTATTCATGCTGTGTGGGCGTTTTTCTATCTCGATGGCTTCTCTGATTATTCTGTTGTTAAAGTGTTCAGTTTTGGTGATAGTTCTGGTCTTTTTAAAGTCGATTTCATGTCCTGTGGCTTTGAAATGTTGGACCAGGGAAGAAGTTGGTTCCTCTTTTTTGACTGTGTTCTTGTGTTCTTCAATGCGTGCACTTATTCTTCTGTTGGTTTGTCCAATGTATGTGGTGGGGCAGGCGGTGCATGGAATTTCATATACTCCTTGATTTTCTAACTCAATTTTGTCTTTGGGGTTTCTTAGGATGGTGGATATTTTTCGGTTTGTGCAGAATGCTGTCTTGATGTTGTGTTTGTGGAGGATCTTGCTGATTCTGTCTGTGGTGCCTTTTATGTATGGGAGGAGGGCTTTGCAGTTTTCTTGTTCTCTGTCTTGGATTTTAGTGGGGGTTTCTTTTTGGATTAGGTTGGTGATCTTCTTTCTTTGGAATCCATTGGATGCTAGTATGTTAGTGAGAGTATTTAGTTTGGTTTTTAGGTGTTGTTCGTCAGCTAGGCGTTTTGTTCTGGAGATGAGTGTCTTGGCTACGGAGTTGATCTGTGCTGGGTGGTGATGTGAGAGTGCATGCAGATAGCGGGTAGTGTGGGTTTTCTTCTGGTAGATGGTGTGTCCTAGGGAGCCATTGGATTTCTTGTAGACTAAGACATCCAGGAAGGGAAGTTGGTTGTTAGCTTCTGTTTCCATGGTGAACTGTATTTTGGGGTGTAGGCTGTTGAGGTGTATGAGGAAGTTGTCCAGTTTTTCTTTCCCGTGTGGCCAGATTATGAAGGTGTCATCTACATATCTGAGCCAGAGTTTGGGTTTGTGATCAGATTTTTCTAGAGCTTGGGTTTCAAAGTGTTCCATATAGAGGTTAGCAATGACAGGTGAGAGGGGTCTGGATCTGACCAACCACTGCCTATCCAACACATACTTCATCTATAACGGACAAAAATACAAACAAATGGAAGGAGCACCCATGGGATCACCCCTCTCACCTGTCATTGCTCCACTTTTGGGAGGCAACTTGAAAGAAACACCTGTAATTTATATTTAATTTATATTTATATTTATATTTATTTATATATACAGTATGTGTGCGTGTGTGTGTAGCATTTTTTGCTGATAATTGAAAATAAAGGGAGACTATTATAGATCTATTTCGAGCTACTTAGCTTCTCGTCAGATAGCCATACCCTTAGTGGGATTTGAACCTGGGCTGCCTACCCTTACAAGGCAGGCAGCCCAGGTTCAAATCCCAGGTACAAATCCCAGTAAGGGTATGGCTATCTGACGAGAGCTAAGTAGCTCGAAACAGATCTATAATAGTCTCCCTTTATTTTCAATTATCAGCAAAAAATGCCACACACACAAACACACACACACACATATAATTTGCCTTGCTTACTCCTACTCTGCCAGGCCTCGTCTGATGCTCTGGATAAGATCAGGGCCGGGGGGGGGGGGAGAAACACAACAGCTGTTGTTGCTGCTGAACCTCTCTGCTGTGTCACTTTTTAGGCAACGGAGAGGTGCGTAAACACAACGGACACACTCACACAAACGCACTCCCCGCACCTAAGCCGTACTACTCAACTCCACGTATGTAAAATGCAGAATTGGCGGTGCTCGAAGGCCATCCTA
Source organism: Diadophis punctatus similis (assembly GCA_023053685.1). Taxonomy (NCBI): domain Eukaryota; kingdom Metazoa; phylum Chordata; class Lepidosauria; order Squamata; family Dipsadidae; genus Diadophis; species Diadophis punctatus. The sequence continues at coordinate 3,969,120 of JALIGW010000048.1, forward strand.
AAACTATACTGAGTTGAAAACAAGCAAACACAACAACGAAAGGAGGGAATGGAGAGTGGAGTAGAAGGATAAGAAGGGAGAGGAGGGGAGAAGAGAGGAAAGGAGAGAGAGGGGAAAGAAGAAAGGGAAAAGGAGAGGAAGAAAGGGAGGGGAAAGAAGAGTAGGAGAGAGGGTTGGAAGGGAAGAAGAGGGGAGGAGTGGGGGAAGGGAAGGGGAAGGAGAGAAGGAGAGGAAGAAAGAAGAAAGTGGAAAAGGAGAGAAGGGAGGGAAGGGGAAAGAGGAAGGAGGGGAAGGGTTGTTGTGGAATATATGGAATGGTAAAAGAGCAACCAATCATATATTTTATGTATCAATTTTAGGAAAGATAAGGTAAATGTTTATTAATGGTTAAGAGATTGTATATTTGTGTATTTGTATGAGACATAAAAAAAAACTTTAAAACTAAACTCCACACCACTAATATGGTGTAATTTGGTGTTTTGTTTTGTTTTTTGAGTTTGGGGTTTTTAATTTTCTGCAAAGACGATTCAAGATACCAAACACAGGTTGGAAAGCGGAAAAAAGAAAAGCGAAAGAGAAAAAAAAAAGCACAAAAAAAGTGGAAAAGAGAGAGAGGAGTATGGGGATTTTTTAATCTTATATATCAAACTCAGTTGAACCAAACCATCATATATGGCTTAATGATGGTTGGTTTAGTGACACTCTGCCATACAAAAGCCACCTTCCTCCCATTTATTCCAGCTTGGCCCCTTGGCCTCTTTCAAAATACAGAGATTTTGCAGCCATTCGTTTAACGACGGTTTGAAGTTACAACGGCACTGAAAAAGGTGGCTGATAACCGGTCCTTGCACTTATGACTGCCAAACATCTCCACGGTCAATTAACCGAAATTGAGATGCTTGGCAACCGGCATATATTTATGACGGTTTCAATGTGCCCGGGACACATGGTGCCCATTTGCGACTTTCTCAACTGGTTTCCAACAAGCAAAAGGAATGGGGAAAGCCGGATTTGTTTAACGACCGCATGATTTACTTAACAACTTCCCAAAAAAAGCTTGCAAAATCAGGCGCGATTCACTTAACAACTGCCTTGCTTAGCAACGGAAATTCTGCTCCCAATTTTGGTTGCAAGTCAAGGCCTGTTTCCCCAAAGACGATTTGTTCTTTTTTCAGGTTTTTTGCTTTTAAGCTTTTTCAAGTCTTCCATATTTTTTTCTTCTGCCATAATATCTTAGAGAGAATTTTCATCCTAAAACATCCGAGGCCTTCAGCCCCTACTGCCTTGGGACCCGAACACGATTTTAATTCATATTGGGTTTTTTTTAAAAACCGGTGGTTTTATTTGGGCTGTTTTAGATTTGATTTACATGCCGTCTTGTCACTGTCTGAATATTGTCAGTTGTATGTCTATGCAGGGTGATGCACCCCTATCTTAAATATGATGGTACATTCCAATACAAGCAGAACACGTGATATGATGTTCTTTGCGCATGTGTGCATTCCTAAACCACCATTAATTCTCTTCTACCTTAGCTGTCGACCTGAACGGTCATGTTTCTTAGCAAAGATGTAATTATTCAGGATTTATTGTTTATGTACTGAAATAAATATTTTCTATTAGACTTTTAATCTCGGCTTTATTTCTAACTGTCTGAATTCCAAGTAAAAGATCCAAATCGCCTCTATGAGGTTTTATTCTCATCTCAACACGTCCTTTATGCTTTTATTGAACGCGCTCTCGGCTGCAGCCCTTCGCTGGAAGGCGAGAGATTAATCTTTGGGATAATAATTAGGAAAAAGGAGGAGATTTGGCCGCAGAAAAGTGACAAAGTGGATGGAACCAACGTGGTATCTGAAGAGCTGGGTGCTTTGAAATACCCATATCGATATGGCCGAGGGCGCTTAAAAATAACCACATCTCTCATCACAAGCTCACTTTTCCATCTAAGCGGTTTACAGAGTCAGCCTCCTGCCCCCAACAATCTGGGTCCTCATTTTACACACCTCGGAAGGATGGAAGGCTGAGTCAACCTTGAGCTGGTCAGGATGGAACTGTTGGCAGTGGGCAAAATTAGCCTGCAATGCTTCATTGTAACCAATGTGCAAAGGGAGGGAGGGAGGGAGGGAGGGAGGGAGGGAGGGAAGGAAGGAAGGAAGGAAGGAAGGAAGGAAGGAAGGAAGGAAAGAAAGAAAGAAAGAGGGAAAGAAAGAAAGAGGGAAAGAAAGAAAGAAAGAAAGAAAGAAAGAAAGAAAGAAAGAAAGAAAGAAAGAAAGAAAGAGGGAAGGAAGGAAGGAAGGAAAGAAAGAAAGAAAGAAAGAAAGAAAGAAAGAAAGAAAGAAAGAAAGAAAGAAAGAAAGAAAGAAAGAAAGAAAGAAAGAAAGAAAGAAAGAAAGAAAGAAAGAAAGAAAGAAAGAAAGAAAGAAAGAAAGAAAGAAAGAAAGAAAGAAAGAAAGAAAGAAAGAAAGAAAGAAAGAAAGAAAGAAAGAAGGAAAGATGGAAAGAAAGAAAGATGGAAAGAAAGAAAGTTGGAAAGAAGGGAGGGAGGGAGGGGAATAGCAATAGCAATAGCACTTAGACTTATATACTGCTTCACAATGCTTTACAGCCCTCTCTAAGCGGTTTACAGAGTTCAGCCTATTGACCCCAACAATCTGGGTCCTCATTTTACCCCCCTCGGAAGGACGGAAGGCTGAGTCAACCTTGAGCCGGTGAGATTCAATCTGCCAAATTGCAGGCAGGAGCCGGCAGTCAGCAGAAGTATCCTGCAGTACTGCACTCTAACTACTGTGCCACCGTGGCTCTGTATACAGGTAGTTCTTGACTTACGACCGTAACTGGGAGTAGAATTTCCCTGCCGAAGCAAAGCGGGTTGCTAAGTGAGCCAGGCTCGATTTTACGACCTTTTTGGTCACGGTTAAGCGAATCATTGCAGTTCTTAAACGAATCACAGTCGTTAAGCGAATCTGGCTTCCCCCTCTGATTTTGCTTGTTAGAAGCCAGCCGGGAAGGTTGCAAATGGTGATCACGTGACCCCGGGGCATTGCCAATGTCAGGCGCCTGAATTTTGATCACCTGATCCTGGAGATGCTGTGACAGTCATAAGTATGAGGACCAGTCGTAAGTGCAAGGACCGGTCATAAGTGTGAGGACAGGTCGTAAGTTACCTTTTTTCTGGGCTGTCGTAACTTGAAACAGCCACTAAAGGAATAATTGTAAATCAAGGACCACCTGTATAAATGTGTACATTCTCCCATAAACCACAACCTGGCAAATATTTGTTTTCTCCGGACTCACAACATTTGGCCACGAAGCCAGGTCACCAAATCCACCGAGAAACGAATTCAAGTCACAAGGCTTGGCAGAAGTGAAGGCAATTCACCACACTTACCATTTTCAATTTGTGCTGCTGCAGAATCTCATCCAGGTTTTGCCTTTTCTTGTAGTTGAAGTAGAAGTTTTTACACTGAGAGACGCTCTTCGACCCCACCATGCGGGCAATGGCGGACCAGTTGCGTCCATGTTCAAGGAGACCTGGGTGGACAAGGCAGAAAAGAAGGCGGCTTTAGAAGGCTTTAAAAAGGCAGCAGGTTAAAAAAAGGCAGAAAGGTTAAAAAAACAGATTAACAGGAAGATGGTTAAAGGTAGAAAGTTAAAAAAGGCAGAAAAGTTTTTTTAAAAAAGATACAGGAAGATGGTTACAAGCAGAAAGGTTAAAAAACGGACCAGGAAGATGGTTGAAGGCAGAAGTTTAAAAAAGGCAGAAAGTTAAAAAAGGCAGAAAAGTTAAAAAAACAGATAACAGGAAGATGGTTAAAGGTAGAAAGTTAAAAAAGGCAGAAAAGTTTTTTAAAAAGTTTTAAAAAAAGATATAGGAAGATGGTTTAAAGGAAGAAAAGTTAAAAAACGGACCAGGAAGATGATTAAAGGTAGAAAGGCAGAAGATTTTAAAAAGGCAGAAAGGTTAAAAAACAGATTCTCTGCAATTTAACCCAAAATTTCCGCTGCTAAGCGAGACGGTTGTTCCGTGAGTTTTGCCCCATTTTACGACCTTTCTTGCCCCAGTTGTTAAGTGAATCGCCGCACTTAAGTTAGCAGCACGGTTTCTGGCTTCCCCGTTGACTTTGATCTTCAGAAGGTCACAAAAGGGGATCGCGTGACCCCGGGACACTGCAACCGTCATAAATACCAGTCAGTTGGCAAGCATCTGAATTTTGGTCAGGGGATGCTGCAAGGTCGTAAGTGTGAAAAACTTTTTTTCAGTGCCTTGTAACTTCGAACGGTCACTAAACAAACTGTTATAAGTCAAGGACTTCCTATATTTATCGATTTGACTGACGCTCTGCTTTTCGGCTCTTGCCAGCTATCTGTCTTCCCACGGATCTACAGAATAGGTTTGATTTCAGATCTAGTCTTTTTTTCGATTAGCCGCATTGATTTCCATGGGCTTAGTAACAAAGGATCAATCCGGCACCATCATTTTGACCGATGCTGGGAAGACAGTCAGAACATCCACCAAGATTTGGCCCAAACTCTCCAAAAGTATCAAAGCCATTCAGCTCATCATCAGGGATGTGAAAAGCACCCCCGCCAAGATAAATTCCAGAATAGAATAGAATAGAATAGAATAGAATAGAATAGAATAGAATAAAATAAAATAAAATAAAATAAAATAAAATAGAATAACAGAGTTGGAAGGGACCTTGGAGGTCGTCTAGTCCAGTGATGGCGAACCTATGGCACGCGTGCCACAGGTGGCACGTGGAGCCATATCTGCCAGCACGCGAGCAGTTGCCCTAGCTAAGCTCCAGCGCGCATGTGTGCGCCAGCCAGCTGATTTTCAGCTCACGCGGAGGCTTTGGGAGGGCATTTTAGGTTTCCGAAGGGCCGAGGAGGCGGCAGGGGGGCGTTTTTGCCCTCCCCAGGCTCCAGGGAAGCCTCTGGAGCCTGGGGAGGGCGAAAAACGGGCCTACCGGGCCCACTGGAAGTAAAAAAATGGGCCGTTTCCGGCCTCCAGAGGGCCTCTGCGGGGGCGGGGGAGGCCGTTTTCGCCCTCCCCAGGCATTGAATTATGGGTGTGGGCACTCGCACATGCGTGATAGCACCCATGCATGCGCTTTCGGCACCCGAGGGAAAAAAGGTTCGCCATCACTGGTCTAGTCCAACCCCCTTGCTTAGGCAGGAAACCCTACACCACTTCAGACAAATGGTTATCCAACATCTTAAAAACTTCCAGTGTTGGAGCATTCACAACTTCTGGAGGCAAGCTGTTCCACTGATTAATTGTTCTAACTGTCAGGAAATTTCTCCTTAGTTCTAAGTTGCTTCTCTCCTTGTTTAGTTTCCATCCATTATTCCTTGTCTGGCCTTTGGAAAATAGCTTGACCCCTTCCTCTCTGTGGCAGCCCCTCAAATATTGGAAGACTGCTATCATGTCTCCCCTGGTCCTTCTTTTCATTAAACTAGACATACCCAATTCCTGCAACCGTTCTTCATATGTTTTAGCCTCCAGTCCCCTAATCATCTTTGTTGCTCTTCTCTGCACTCTTTTTAGAGTCTCAACATCCTTTTTACATCGTGGCGACCAAAACTGAATGCAGTATTCCAAGTGTGGCCTTACCAAGGAATATGACGTGGAAAAAAAACCAAAATGCTAGCCAAGGAGGAAAGTAGCAAAAAATCGGACCCAATCTCAGCGGGAGACCAATCGATCGGTTTTCCCCCTTGAAAAATCCCCCAAACGGGGCCAAACCGACTCGCTCAGGGTTGTGTGTAAAATGCCTTTTTAACGAAAGCGCACTAACTCTGCCAAAGGAGAAACCCTTCTCTCCCTCTCCCTCCCTCCCTCTCTCTCAAGGGGAGAGAGGGCCGTAAAACAACGGTTAATCTTCTCCAGATTAAAAATAATAAAATAAAAGCCGAGGATAAAAATAGAAGTCGGAATAGCGCCTGAGAACTTTGCCTGCGTTTGAGGATGGGATGAGAAGCGAAATTGCTTCATCTGCCTGTCATTCGACTCGGGGATTGGGAAGGTGCGACAGTGTTTGTCTTGGCACCTGTTGAGGACTTGAAACTTGTTTTTTTTTCCCTTCCTTTGCTCCAGCCTGCTGGATTTGCACCAACCTCAACGTTCCTGTGAAACTTCTGAGAGTTTGCAAACACCCCTTGTAAACAACTCCTTTCAGCCTTCGTTTTCAAAAAAGAAAAGAAAAGAAAGAAAACGAAAGGAACCTGGCAACCCGGAATGGATTTCCCGGAGGTCTTTTGATCACTCTCCAAAAACCCTAAACTTTGGGGGAAGTCACTTTTCTTTTCCCCTTCTGCTTCCTCCCTTGAATAAAGTGGCCTGCTTCACAGGGCTGTTGTAAAGCCGTCGGTCTGGGAGGATTGCAAAGACAGCAAGCGGCCGGCTCTGCACCGTCTGTTCTGTTGGTCAAATCTGAACTCGTGTCCAATTTCAATCTGCGGTTTCCGTCCCACTGCTGGGGTGTTTAGCTAAAGTTGAATCTCACCTACGTCTCACTTTTAGGGCTGTTAAAATCCCCAGGGAAAGGTGGGGTGAGATGGTCCTTGCAAACCCCGACAAACTTTGCAACGTGTTTATAAACTACCTAGAAAAATAAATAACACCACATCCCTATTAACGGGCAGAGTTCAAGTGGCTGGCATGAAAAAATGCATTATTGTGCCCATGAGAAGGCTCTGGAGCCTTAAAGAGCCTTCAGCCCAGGCTGGCATCACACCTGCCTCACCCTGTGCGGTCGTACCCCGTGGGTAATACATCGCCCACATCCTTGCCCGCCCATCTTCCCTGCAGCAGCCGACACTCGTGCGCACCCAGCTGTCCTTATCTTTACAGCACCTCCGATTTTAAAAAAAACAACACCAACACCTGCTTTCCAAAACTATAATTACACACACACACACACACACACACACACACGCCTGGGGAAAGACGTGTCAGCAGCTACTTTTGACTCCTGCCAGGAAACACCCAGTGTGTCCCACAGCTGGGAAAAGCCCCCCCCCCCCAGTAAGTTGTGCTCCCTACAAACTCCACGCCTGCCTGCCTGCCTGCCTGCCTGCCTTCCCTTCCCTTCCCCGATGCTCTAAAAAGCCCCTTGGTCAAATTTCAAACTTTTAGGAAGAAAAACTGGAGGTGGTTTCTCATCCCCAGCCAGATCCAGGCGTTGGGAGGTCCGGCGCAGAGGGCACGGTGCTTGGACATCACCCATTGGGACACTCCCTCCTCCTCCCTCCCTTCCACATCTCGCACACTCAAAACGGCTCAGATTTTCCACTTATCCTCCCGCGCCGCCCGCTCCCCTTACAAGCCCCCACTTACATCCTGGTCCACATTCATCTGCTGGTTGCTCGACCGAAACCATACGCGGAGGAAGGAGGCAGGCGAATTCTCGGGAGTTTGAGGAAGGAGGAGGTCAGACCAAACAAAGCAACCCCTCCTCTCCCCCCAGATTAAAAAAAATCCAAGAAAAGAAAAAGAAGGAAAAGATGAAGAGATAAGGCTGGGTCAGATGCTCTCTTCCTCCTCCTCCTCCTCCTCTTTGCTGGCTCGTATCTCACGTTCTTGCTCGCCGCGGACTCTCTCCGGGCACTCCCGGACAAGAGGCATGTGCGCCCAGCCGCCGCTGCTCCGGGGGAGGGTTTTCTGCAGCCGGTGCCAACTTCAAACTGGAGGAAAGGTCAGCCGATCCCGGAAGGCTTCCTCCACCTCCTCCTTCTCTGGCAGTGCCAATCCTCCAACTTGGTCTGCGCCTCCTCCTCCTCTTCTTCTTCCGAGCGAGCGCAGACTCCCACCTGCTCGGTCCCTGGGCGCTGCTTCCCAGCCGTGTGTCTCTTTTACGGTGGTGGTGGAGGAGGAGGAGAAGGAGGAGAAGGAGGAGGAGGATTCGCTTCCCTTCCCTCCCAGACTCTGCAAACTCCCTTGCCAGCCTTCGCCTGCCTTTCCCCGAGCGGCTCCGGGTGCCAGGAGGGGCAGGAAGAGAGGGGGAGGGGGAGGAGGAGGAGGAGGAAGCAACCCAAAGAGACAGATTTTGGGAGAGGGTCCAGGTCCGCGGCCGAAGCGTGCAGACGGGTGCAGCCTTCAGTGGGGAGAGCTGGGGAGAGAGGAGGAGGAGGAGGAAGAGGAGGAGGAAGAAGGGAGGGCTGGCTTGTAAGGGGAGGAGGTAGGAAGCACCGTGGGGAGCTAGCCCCCTCTGCTTCCCCGCCCTCCCGCCCTGCCCCTATGTGACCCAGAAGTTTGCTCCGTCTGAATGTGACCTGTAGACAGCGTCCACAAGCCGCGTGGCATCGGCCCAAGACGACAAGGGTGCGGCCAACTTGGCAAGCCTTCCCCCCTTCTCTCTCTCTCTCTCTCTCTCTCTCTCTCTCTGAATGTCAACAGCAGGGGAAAAGAAACCCAGCAAAACAAAGCCGTTCTTAATAGCTTCCTTCTCTCTGATCTCAATCAAAGGGGTTGTTCTTGGCAGCCGCTCCTACGCAAACGGGGACCCCCTCCTGCCGGGCCTCTGTTTCTCTCCCCCCCCCCTTCCACACACACACACACTTCCCGGAGGCTGGATTTGGTCCTAAACATTGTGGCTTGCAGGGCACGCCAGATCAGGCTGCTGGAAAGGCAGGGGTGGAGTGGGCAGAAAGGGGGAGACCCTTCCCCAGGAATGAGTGGGGCGACTCGAAGTCCCACTCAAAGGCAGAAAATTGAGGGATGCATGCTTCCCCCCCTCCCCACGCAAGGAGGTGCGTCTCTCCTCTCCCCCAAATGTAGAAAGCTTTGGATTGGGCAGAAAAGGGGGATCCCCCTCCCAGGAATAAATCCACCAAGAACCCCATTTATTGGGGAGACTCAAAGTTCCCCTCCCAGGGCAGAAAACTGAGGAAAGCATGCTTTCCCCCCACTGCTCCCCCATGCAAGAATCTGCATCTTTCGCGCCCCTCAAAATGCAGTGGACTTTGGAGTGGGCAGAAAGGGGGGCTCCCTCCCCAGGAATGGACCCACCAAGAGCCTCATTATTGGGGAGACCAAGAGCCCCACCAAGGCAGGAAACTGAGGGATGCACGCTTCTCCCCGCCATTCAAGGAGTTGCATTTTTCCTGCCCCACCCCACCCCAAAAATGCAGGAGTGTGCAAAACCGCTCATCCAAATCTTAACTCTGACTCCGGACTTAGTTCACCTGCGAGGGGCAACTTAGAGAGTCCAAGCTCTGGGCAGGGCAACAAGACCGTCTTCTCCCCTCTCTCTTCCCCTCTAAAGAAATACCCCCCCTTTTCTCTCTTCCCCCCTCCCGCCCCCCCAGCACCAAGAATGGACAGCCCAGGGGTCAAAACCAAACTTCAAAGAGTGGGCAGGACTCCGGTGTTCTGAATTAAGCGGTGCCACCAAAGAGCCAAAAACTCATCAAGAGAGGCCAGAAGAAAAGAAAGAAGAGGGAGGCGGTAAGCAAACAAGGGGGGGGGAGCTGAATTCTGCAGCTGGTATAAATTATGCAAATTGGGTTCATTTGCATACAGCCTCGATTAGACGGTTTTGAGTCAGCTCCTGGAGACGGGAGAAGCTCGGAAGAGGCGGATAAAGAGATTGAAAGGTGGGGGTAACCTTGGTCGAAAGCCCCTCTTCATGCAAGCTTTAACAGAATAACAGAGTTGGAAGGGACCTTGGAGGTCTTCTAGTCCCTGCACAAGCAGGAATGCCTATATCCGTGATGGCGAACCTATGGCACGCGTGCCACAGGTGGCACGCAGAGTCCTTTCTGCGGGCACGCGAGCTGTCGCCCCAGCTCAGCTCCTCCGCGCAATTGCGCGTGCCTCCTGCCGGCCAGCTGGTTTTCGGGTCTCTGCCGTGCATGCGTGGGAGGCGGGGCGCATGCATGGGGTTGTGTGTGCATGCGTGGGGTGCACACAGGGGGGTCACAAGTGCATGCGCAGGGGCAGGACGCGGGGGGATCACGCACGCATTGCATTATGGGTGGTTTCGGCGCTCAGCACCGAAAAGGTTAGCCATCACTGGCCTATATACCATTTTAAACAAATGGCTGTCCAACATCTTCTTAAAAACCTCCAGTGTTGGTGCATTTACAACTTCTGGAGGCAAGTTGTTCCACTGATTAATTGTTCTAACTGTCAGGAAATTTCTCCTTAGTTCTAAGTTGCTTCTCTCCTTTAGTTTCCATCCATTGCTTCTTTTCCTACCCTCAGGTGCCTTGGAGAATAAGTTGACCCCCTCTTCTTTGTGGCAACCCCTGAGATATTGGATCACTGCTATCATGTCTCCCCTGGTCCTTCTTTTCATTAAACTAGACATACCCAGTTCCTGCAACCATTCTTCATATGTTTTTGCCTCCAGTCCCCTAATCAACTTTTTGACTCTTCTCTGCACTCAACATCTTTTTTTATATCGTGGTGACCAAAATTGGATGCATTATTCCAAGTGTGGTCTTACCAAGGCGTTATAAAGTATGACCAGCTAGACCAGGCTAAATACTTATGGAAAATGTAGAACAAGTTAGAACAGGCACTTTCAGCGTTCTTCAACTTCCTGAAGGTCATCAAAGGAGTAGAACAAAGTAGAACAGAGTTGGAACAGTAGAAGAGAGTAGGACTAAGAGTTGGAAGGGACCTTGGAGGTCTTCTAGTCCAACCCCTTGCTGAAGCAGGAGATCCTATACCGTTCCGTAATTTGTAATCAATGGACTTCCCTAATTCCATAATTTCCAAGGTGCACAGTTGAATAAGTCTGGAAATAACCAAATCTTCCATTAATAGGTTTCTACATTCCACCAAGCAATGATCTGGATGAGTTTGGAGACCAGCAGAAATTTATATGTCTTACAAAAATATCGACCAGGCAAAGTCCACTCCGCTAAATGTTATTGATAAATGTTATTTATCAATTGACGCCAATAATGTTATTTATTTAGCATGGAGATTCTCCAAAATTTTAAAAGATTCTCTTCTAAAAGGCATCTAAGGACGCTTGAGATGGGTGTTTGTGATGACGGTGGTAGAGAAAGGTTCCCAGGTTGGATTTGGTCTTCAAGAAGACCCTTAAACCTCTTGACCCAGGAATGAGAGTCAATAAAACAGAACAAATGAACACAAGGAGACCCTCATTTCCACCTGTGTGCTGTTGTACAGATGGATCTTGACAAACTTGAACCCGGGGCCCTATCTAACAAAATGAAATTCAATGTAGAGAAAAGTAAAGTCCTACACTTAGGCAAGAAAAGTCAAAAGTATACATATAAACTGGGTGAAACCAGGCTTAATAGCAGTAACTCTGAGAGGGATCTCGGAGTCTTAGTAGACAACCAGCTAAATAAGAGCCAACAGTGTGCCACGGCAGCCAAAAAAGCCAATGCAATCCTAAGTTGCATTAACAGAGGGATACAATCAAGATCATGTGAGATACTAATACCACTCTACAAAGCCTTAGAAAGACCACACCTAGAATATTGCATCCAGTTTTGGTCACCACACTAGAAAAAAAAAGTTGAGACTCTAGAAAAAAGTGCAGAGAAGAGCAACCAGGATGATTAGGGGGCTGGAGGCTAAAACATATGAAGAACGGTTGCAGGAACTGGGCATGGCTAGTCTAGTGAAGAGAAGGACCAGGGGAGACATGAGAGCAGTCTTCCAATATTTGAGGGGCAGCCACAGAGAGGAGGGGGTCAAGCTATTTTCCAAAGCACCTGAAGGCCAGACAAGGAATAATGGATGGAAACTGATCAAGGAGAGATTCAACCTGGAAATAAGGAGAAATTTTCTGACAGTGAGAACAATCAACCGATGGATCAGAAGTTGCCTTCGGAAGTTGTGGGAGCTTCATCACTGGAGGCTTTCAAGAAGAGACTGGACTGCCATCTGTCAGAAATGGTGTGGGTAGGGTCTCCTGCTTGGGCGGGGGGTTGGACTAGATGACCTACAAGGTCCCTTCCAACTCTGTTAATCTGAAAATCTGTACATGTAATCCTCGACTTACAACCGTTCATTTAGTGACTGTTTGAAGTAACAACAGCCCCTGGAAAAAGTGACTTGTAACCATTTTTCACACTTACGACCATTGCAGCCTCCCCATGGTCACATGATCAAAATTCAGACTATTGACAAGTGGCTCTTATGGATGACACGGTCGCAGCGACGCTGTAACCGTCATAAATATAATCAGATGCCCAGCGTCCAAATTCTGATTAGGCGACCACGGGGATACCGCAATGGTTATATGAAAAACACTCATTAAAAATCACTTTTTTCCAGTGCCATTGCAAGCATGAACAGTCGTTAGACGAACTGATTTAAAAGTGTGAAAAACAGCCATAATTCACATTTGTTCAGTGCCGTGGTAACTCTGAACGGTCACTAGACTAACAGCTGTAAGTCCGATACAGGTAACCCACCTATATCAGAATCAGGAATAGGAAGAATTAGTGCACATAAAGATTCACTAAAGAAGCAATGGGTGGAAACTTCCAATCAAGGAGAGAAGCAACTTAGAACTAAGGAGAAATTTCCTGACAGTGAGAACAATTGATCAGTGGAACAGCTTGCCTCCAGAAGTTGTGAATGCTCCAACACTGGAAGTTTTTAAGGAGAGATTGGACAACCATTTGTCTGAAGTGGTGTGGGGTTTGGACTAGAAGACCTCTAAGGTCCCTTCCAACTCTGTTCTTCTCTTCTCCTCTCTCTTCTCTTCTCCTCTCCTCTCCTCCCTCTCTCCTCTCTTCTTTTAATAACTTTCTTAACAAAGGTAACTTAAGGAAAGAGCTTCCAAAATATTTTCAGCATGTCAATTGTCCCACCAGAGGCAAGAATACTTTAGACCACTGCTACACAACACTAAAAGATGCTTATCGGTCCTTACACCACGAGCAGCTGTGGGCCACCTTGATCATTGCATGATTCACCTTGTACCTGCTTACAGGCAAAGATTTAAAGCCAAGAAACCAACAATTAAACCAGTGAGAACTTGGACTGAAGAGGCAAAGTTAAAGCTACAGGCTTGCTTTGACTGCACGGACTGGAATATTTTTGAAGATACCTCTGCAGACCTGGATGAACTCACAGACACTGTAACATCATATGTCAACATCATATGTCAGCTTTTGTGAAGACCTATGTGTACCAACCAGGAACTTGCGAATATACAGTAACAATAAACCTTAGTTCACAGCTAAACTTAAGCAGTTATGTCGTTCCAAAGAGGAAGCCTACAGAAAAGGTGATAGAATGCTGTACAATCAGGCCAGAAATGTATTAACAAGGGAGATCAGAGCAGCAAAAAGAAGCTACTCTGAAAAGCTAAGGAATCAGTTCTCAACAAATGAACCAGCAAACATGTGGAAAACTCTTAAAAACCACCTTCCCAAGCTGAAGGAAATCAGCAACTGGCAGATGACCGGAATGTGTTCTACTGGTTTGAAAGGAAAGTACAGCCACCTATCTCCACAACCTCCATCCCAGACACACCAACAACAGCCAAACCTCCTACAACTTACCCCATCCCATTGGGTTCACAACCCCTGGTGATCACAGAAAAGTAAGTGCAAGGTCTATTTCATAGTCAGGAAAAGCACCCGGCCCAGACAAGATAACTCCTCCTTGCTTAAAAGTCTGTGCTGACCAATTGGCCCCCATCTTCACCCAAATCGTCAACAAATCACTAGAGATATGCCATGTTCCTTCTTGCTTCAAACGCTCCACTATCATCCCAGTGCCGAAGAAGCCCGCCATCAAGGAACTGAATGACTACAGACCAGTTGCTCTAACATCTGTAGTTATGAAAACCTTTGAAAGGCTAGTGATGTCCCACTTGAAAACCATCACGGATCCACTGTTAGACCCCCTGCAATTTGCAAATAGATCGACAGATGATGCTGTTAATATGGCTCTGCACTACATCCTACAACATCTTGAATCTCCAAAGACCTACGCAAGGGTCCTCTTTGTAGACTTTTGTTCAGCATTCAATACCATCATACAGGATATTTTTCTAACTAAACTAAATCAGCTAGCGGTACCTGAACACACTTGTAAGTGGATCACAAACTTCCTAACAGACAGGAAGCAGCAGGCGAAGCTAGGCAAAATCACATCAGATACCTGTACAATTAGCACAGGCCCCCCCCCAAGGCTGTGTACTCACACCATTTCTCTTCTCTCTATATACCAATGACTGCATCTCAAACAATCCATCTGTTAAACTACTGAAGTTTGCGGATGATACAACAGTGATTGGTCTCATTCGAGACAATGATGAAACCGCATACAGACGGGAGGTTGAACAACTAGCCTCGTGGTGTGACTGGAACAATCTGGAACTGAACACACTCAAAACCGTAGAAATTGTGGTAGACTTTAGGAGAAACCCTCCCATTCTACCACCTCTTACAATACTAGACAACACAGTATCAACAGTAGAACCCTTCAAATTTCTAGGTTCTATCCTATCTCAAGATCTAAAATGGTCATCTAACATTAAAAACGTCATCAAAAAGGCACAACAAAGAATGTTCTTTCTGCGCCAACTCAGGAAGCTCAAACTTCCCAAGGAGCTGCTGATACAGTTCTACAGAGGAATCATTGAGTCTGTCAGCTGCACCTCTATAACTGTCTGGTTTGGTTCTGCAACCCAACAAGACAGACACAGACTTCAGAGGATAATCAGAACTGCAGAAAAAAACAATTGCTGCCAACCTGCCTTCCATTGAGGACCTGTATACTGCACGAGTCAAAAAGAGGGCCGTGAAAATATTTACTGACCCCTTGCATCCTGGACATAAATTGCTTCAACTCCTACCCTCAAAACGTCCCTATAGAGCACTGCACACCAAGACAACTAGACACAAGAACAGTTTTTTTCCTGAACGCCATCACTCTGCCAAACAAATAATTCCCTCACCACTGTCAAACTATTCACTAAGGCTGCATTACTATTACTATTAGTCTTCTCATCGTTCCTATCACCCATCTCCTCCCACTTAGGACTGTATGACTGTAACTTGTTGCTTGTATCCTTATGATTTATATTGACTGGTTCCTAATATGATTTGATTGCTTATTTGAACCCTATGACTATCATTAAGTGTTGTATCTCATGATTCTTGACAAAGGTATCTTTTCTTTTATGTACACAGAGAGCATATGCACCAGACAAATTCCTTGTGTGTCCAATCGCACTTGGACAATAAAGAATTCTATTCTATTCTACATGGGGCTCCCCATGAAGAGCACCCGGAGGCTCCAACTGATCCAGAATGCGGCCGTGCGGGTGGTTTCGGGGGCTAATTGGCGCTCCCATATAACACCCCTCCTGCGTGAGCTGCACTGGCTTCCGGTGGTCTACCGGGTGCGCTTCAAGGTGCTTGTTACTACCTTTAAAGTGCTCCATGGCATCGGACCTAGGTATCTCCGAGACCGCCTGCTGCCACAAACTGCCTCCCATCGACCAGTGCGCTCCCACAGAGAGGGCCTCCTCGGGGTGCCATCAGCCAAGCAGTGTAGGCTGGTGACACCCAGGGGGAGGGCCTTCTCTGTGGGAGCACCCACCCTCTGGAATCAGCTCCCTCCAGACTTAAGAACAATTCACGACCTGTCCACCTTCCGCCGTGCCCTCAAGACATATTATTTTTATCAAGCCGGGCTGGCGTGAAAAAGTTTTTGGGGTTTTTAAAATTTTACTAAATTTTAATTGTATTAAATTAGGGCCACATTGAATATTTTATTTTAAATGTATTTTAATGTTTTTTACTTGGCTGTTCAGTGCCCTGAGTGCCCTGGAGAAGGGCGGTATATAAATTTAATAAATAAATAAATAAATAAATAAATAAATATTCTATTCTATTCATTTTCTATATTCTATTCTATTCTATTCTATTCTATTCTATTCTATTCTATTCTATTCTATTCTATTCTATTCTATTCTATTCTATTTTCTTTCCCGCCTCTCCTCTCCTCCTCTCCTCCCTTCCTCTCTCCTCTCCTCCCCTGGTGACCAAAACTGGATGCAGAAGACCCGCCTATCTGGACCTCCTCCAGATCTGACAGGTGCCAAACTCCCAGACTTTTAAGCAACCTGGTGCAGGCTGAGAAACGCAGTTCCCTCCTGTTGGAGGGTGCCCAGATTACGGAAGATGGTTTTAACTCCGTGCCAGGGTATGCCAACGCTCCAAGGAACTCCATTCTCCCTCTGGGCCAAGAATTGGTTTGGCTTCTTTGATTCAGATTGACAAGAGTTGGAAGGGACCTTGTAGGTCATCTAGTCCAACCCCCTGCCCAAGCAAGAGACCCTACACCATTTCTGACACATGGCAGTCCAGTCTCTTCTTGAAAGCTTCCTATAATTGAGAGGCTACTTTGGGGGTGGGGGAAACACAACCAAACCGAAGATTTCCAAGCTTAGGACCTCAGCCCACAATTATATATTCTGCTGGATGTTTAGGCAGTCTGTGGAATTGTGGGTTTACGACACCATAAAAGTGTCGTTGAGCACTGGGTCTGTTTTGTCTCTCCTCACTTTGGCGTTAATTGTAGGGTGTGTCCTGCTTTTGTCTCCCCCAGCCGCACAAAACAAAATCTCTCCTCCTTCGTTTCGAACCTCCTGCTGACGGCCCAGATCCTATGTCTACTCATTTCTTGAAAGAAAACTGACAAAACCAATGCCACCTGCCAAGCCATTTTGGTGCCATCTGCAGAGTCACAATGAGCCACCCTAAAGCATTACGTGGGCACGAAACTAAAACCCTGTTCAGATAGCAACGGAGGCAAATATTTGTCGCTGGGGGCTGAATTGTGGGCTCCTTGGGGCTCTCTGAGCTTGGTGGTTTTCTTGCAGGCGTTTCACGACCCAACTAGGGAACGTCATCAGTGTTAGAAGGGAGCGGGGTTTTGCAGAGAAGAGGAGGAGGAAGAAGATGGGAAGAAGGAGTATTGTGGGGTCCATGGGGCTCTCTGAGCTTGATGCTTTTCTTCCAGACGTTTCATGACCCAACTAGGGAATGTTATCAGTGCTTGAAGGTTGTGGGGTTTGCTCTCTGTTTATATATGATGGTTTGCCCTGTCTGTGTTGGTGGGAGTATTCTAGGCGGTTCCTTGATAAAGCTGTTGTTGACTGTTTGTTTGGTTGTTTGAGTTGGTAGTTTCTTGATTTGGACTGTTGCTGTAATGTTAGTTGGTGTTAAACTCTGCTCATTTGGGTATTGATTTCTGGTGAGGAGGAATTTACCGTCTTTTTCGGAGTATAAGACGCACCGGAGTATAAGACGCATCTTAGTTTTGGGGGAGGAAAATAGGGGGGGAAAATCTGCCTACCAGGTATTCATCTGGCTAACATCCTTAGTCTGGTCAGCTTCACCACATTATTTTATCCCCTGGTTAAGACTTAAAAAAACCTTCTTCTGAGAGAGTAACAATGAAAGAGCCTGCAAGCCAGTAAGAGCTGGGAAGATCGTTAGCACTTGGTTAGGGCTAGAAAAAAAAACTTATTTGGAGCAAGTAGAGCAATGAAAAAAACCCTGCAAAGACTTAGGGCTGGAAAAACATTCTTCGGAGAGAGTAACAATGAAAGAGCCTGCAAGGTAAGAGCTGGGAAGATCATTAGCACCTAGTTAGGGCTGGAAAAAAAGCTCCGGAAAAGCTACATTCAGAGTATAAGACGCACCCAAATTTTCAGCCACTTTTAGGGAGGAAAAAGGTGCGTCTTATACTCCAAAAAATACGGTAAGTCTTTTTGTTTCCTTTTTGGCCAGACAAACCACTAGTGTACAAAAAGAAAGCAAACCCTTACTCCCTACTAACACTGATGACGTTACCTAGTTTGGTAATGAAATGTCTGTGAGAAAACAGCTAAGTTCAGAGAGCACCAAGGACCCTGTTCAGACACCCAGCCAGCCACTACTTCCCTCCCTGTTGTCGTCCCAACTGCACAACAGAGAATGTCAGACATCTCCTAAGCTGGGTCAGAGTCTCATACACAACGGCAAAGCTTTACACGGTCTTAGCAACTCCTGAATTTGTCCGAAACAAAATACACGCTTTGCTCTTACAGTCGAACGCTTACAACCAAAATCTCGAGGCTGCCATCCGCCACGCAAAGCACCTTCAATCTCGTGATGGCCAGCGACGGCGTTACCCCCACCAAGCAACACAACTGAGAACCTGGAGCATCCACACACGCCGATTCACAACGGGCGTCTTGCAAAGAAAAAGAAAGCCAAATGCTTACCTTTCTTAGCCGTTTCCATCTCCTCCTCGGTCCAGCGAGAACTTTCGTTCAACTCCAGAGAAGCTGGTGGGGGAAAAAGAAGAGATTACAAGAAGAAAAACAAAATTCTTGGGTGTGTGTGTGTGTGTGTGTGTGTGTGTGTGTGTGTGTGTGTGTGTGTGTGTAAAACTTAGTGACACGCCATTTGCAATGACCTTCCTATCGAACCTGACTTTCTTCCCCTTTCTTCGGCTAGCTGACTTTGGGCCAATCACCGGGAGATGGTGAGTTCTAGTTCTTATTTAGGATTGAAAACCAGCTGGGTGACTTTGGGCAAAATCACCAGGAGACAGAGAGTTCTAGTCCCGCCTTAGGTATGAAATCTTGGAGTCCAAAAAAGAGCCACTCCGGTGTAATGGTTAAGGGGCTGGCCTGGAAACCAGGACACTGGGAGTTCTAGTTCCACTTTAGCCAGGAAAACCAGATGGGCGACTTTGGGCCAATCGCCAGGAGACGTGAGTTCTAGTCCTCCCTTCGCCATATAAACCACCTGGGTGACTTTGGGCCACCTATCTTTCTCAGCCCAAACCCACCTCACAGGGTTGTTTTTGTTGGGGAAAAAAATAGAATGAGGAAAGAGTATTAGGCATGTTCTCCACCTTGAGTTATTTATAAAAATAACAAAAGCAGGAATAAAATAAAACAAAAATAAAAAGAGGAAAAGCTACTATTCTTAATGTACTATTGGACGGTTCTGACTTTTGGATCTTCCGTAACAAAACAAGGCTGGATGACTAGAATCAAACCACAAGAGCCAAACAAACGTGCAGCTAAAGTCAGCCCCGAGGGCTAAATTCAGTTCTCCACCAGTTCATCAACTGAAGCTCTACCAGTTGAATCATCTACCACAGTGTTTCCCAACCTTGGCAAGTTGAAGATGTCTGGACTTCAACTCCCAGAATTCCCCAGCCAGCGCTGGCTGGGGAATTCTGGGAGTTGAAGTCCAGACATCTTCAACTTGCCAAGGTTGGGAAACACTGATCTACCAGGTCTTCCATTCAAGCTAAGCCCAGATCCACAATGTCAATTTCCAAAAGAAGATTTCTCAGTTCTCCACAGCCCTCAAGTGGCCGAGAGAGGAAACTTCTCCAGATCTACGCAGAAGACTGCCGCTCGGCAGAGAAGGAAGTAGCTTTCCAGAGGATTTAAATCCAAAATTGGTCATCTCCTGTCCTACTTCTTCAGTCCGGCTCCGCCCGTGTTTTGGAACAAATGTCTCGGCACGCCCTTCCAGGTTGTCCTAGAAAACCAGCGCCATTTCTGACTTCCCTACCTATATTGTCTGTCGATTCCAAAGCAAAAGAGAATTAAATCTATTTTATTCTTACTTGCCTCTTTGTGAAAGCAATGCTTTGGTTTATGTTTAATTTTATATAACGTATTTTTCGGAGTATAAGACGCACCACAGTATAAGACGCACCTTAGTTTTGGGGGAGGAAAACAAGGAAAAAAGGCCTCTGCCTCTCAGCAATTTGCCAAACAGCAAATAGCACAGATGATATACACTGTTTGCTGTGTATTTCTGTGCATGTGTGTCTGACCCATAGAAATAGCAATGAATTGGAGAAATGTACATTTTGGCAGTATATTAATCCCATAAAGTTTTCTTAAATGTAATCACACTAACTCCTCCTAATTATTTAAATAGATCTACTCCAAACATGACTAAGTCAGGCTTTCTCAGCTGGCTTATTTTAATACTAATACTTAATACTAATACTTAATAGTAAAACAGGACATTTCAGATTATACTTTTACAGATCTTTAAAATTGATGTGGCTTTCTGGAAGTATTCTCTGCTATTTAAAAGAAGATACAATAGCACTGGGCCTCTTCAGAGCAAGCATTTATTTTAAAAAGCTTCTTCATTTTGTTAAGTTGTCTAGAACAATAATAAAGCAGTCTTTAAAAAATAAGTCTAATAATTTGAACACTCTACAAACATTTAACAAAATAACATATTAACAGAATCTGCCTCTACCTAGGATAGAACTCACAACCTCCTGATTGTGAGGCAAGAGCTCTATCTTTGAGCCACAGCAGCTCTAGCTTGCCTTCTTGCAATTTCAGCAGTCTAATATTGCCAGCAGTTTATCTCCCAGCAATATGTCTCATCACAGCCACCGTAGTTTCAGTTTCATTTTACCAGGTGGCTTGCAAGCCTCCGTCAGCTGTAGGTCGGGAGGCAGTTTATCTCTTCTTGTGCTCTTCTTGTGCTTTGCCCTGTTTGCTGCAAAGAGGTAAATTGCTGGCAGGCAGAGGCCAAAGGGTGGGGGTGGCTGGGTGGGGCTACATTCGGTGTATAAGATGCACCCAAGTTTTCACCCTCTTTTTGAGGGTAAAAAGGTGCGTCTTATACTCCGAAAAATACGGTACATTATATATATATATATATATATTGGACTCAATTGTGGTCGTAACTCGAGGACTCCCTGTACACCACAATAGGGTGGGTGGGTGGATTCTTTTCCAGCACAGTCATCATCATCTTTTAACGACCCCATAATAACCTTGCAGGGAATGGAGCTAGCAATGTGTTTTAATGGCCGGATGCCCTTCCTGTTGCCAATGTGGAGTTTTGTTCAGCAGAGATATTCTCATTGTGCCCAGAGAGAGAAATATCTGCCTCTACCTAGGATCGAACTCACAGCCTCCAGATTGTGAGGCGAGAGCTCCACCTCTAGGCCACCGCACCACTCTTCTTTTCCAGCGCAGTGCCATTTAAAAAAGAAAGAAATTCACACGCCCTCCCACGTACACTCATGTCTTGTTCTTTCGGCCCTTGCTTTGAGAGATTCCCACCCCCCTTCACGTCACCAGCGGGAATCCCTTCTTGATCTCTGAATCCATTCATCCATGCTACGGAGACCCACCTAGCTCAGAATTCTGCTGGGGCACGGCCACCTCCTCGTGGTTGGCCTCGTTGGCCATGGATCGAGTGATGCGCCCTTTCCGCCAGCCCTGGCTATTGGCCGTCTTGCGCCCTTTGGAGGTGACGGTTTCCTTCTCGTCATTGTCCTCGCCGGACGTGTCCTCGTTCTTCTCCCTGATGGAAAACCAGAGCAAGAGAGAGACGATCAGGTTGGGTTTTCTGCAGAAAGGTGGAACATCACCGCAGCCAATTTACATCGGTTTGGCTTTTTCTACGTTTTCCAAAAAGTGGACGGAGGAGAGAACTGGCTGAGGGTGTCAGGTGCAAGGAACCAGAGTCGTCGTTGCAAAGAGCTAAACTCAACTTTATTGATTCCTGCCTACGGTACAAGAATCTGCTCAGATTGCTATCTTCCACCAGGAACGGCCAGATAAGGCTTTGTGGATCTTGGAAGTCCAGCTTATGCCTCTTGTGGCTGTGCAAGGACTCCAAGCTAGACTCTCGCTTGACTCCTCCTTCTATCCAAATTGGCAGTTTCCCAACAGAGCAACCCAGCCAAATGTTCCTTCCAGCCAAGGCTTAATCTTGGTTAGAGAAAGTCGGCCAACTCTTCCATCAGAGTCTAAAAACGCTTATTTCCCCACCAACTGCCTGAAGTGTAAAACATGGCCAAAAATGGGGAAGAAATATATTTTCCAGGCAGGAGAACTCTCTAAGCATTAAAACTGCAGCCAGGCCAATTCTTGGTACACAAAAAATGCTAGTTTCAAGCCACATCCCTTGAGTTTAAGGGGGGTGGGGGGAATTCACCTACATCCTCTTTTATGTTGGTCAGGAAGGAGGAGGAGGAACAGATGCAGCCAATGTAGCGTTTTATGAATTTATTTAGGAGATCTGTCTCTTCCCCTCGCCCCAAATGGGCCCAGAGTCAATTGTATTATCAGCTGCACGAAGGCAGAAGGGGAAGACCTGAGTTGGGTTTTTGAGCAAACTTTGGAGAAGAGAAAACATCACTCGTTTCTCCCCCACCCCTCTTTGTTCTTCTTTCTCTTTCCCGATTTTTTGTTTCTATTTGCATTTGATCTTATTTCAAACGTTAATAAAAATATAAACTCCTTCGCTTTGTGCGAGCGCACCCCCCCCCCAAAAAAAGCATCGCTGAGTGAGTCACAAAAATCGAGGCGAGAAACGGATGCAACGCTAGCCTCTTTTTCTTGGAAAGCAAACGCCCTGCCTCCGAGACTTACTTTGTCAGTTCCTCTTTGTCGTTTTCAGATTCTGGCTTCTCCTCTTCCTTCTCTGCATCTTTCTCTTTTTCCTCTTTTTCTTCTTGGCTATTCCGGGGCATCTGTTGTTGTTGTTGTTGCTGTTGTTGTTGCTGCTGCTGCTGTTGCTGCCAGGCAGGGAAGGAGAAATAAAAAAAATAGGGAAATTGAACATCTGGATGAAACTAAACCGCCCGGAACCCTCACTTTCAAACTTAAGGAGACGCGAGACTTTGTCTATGCTTTTCTCCTGTTCCCACGCAATGATTTCTGAAGTTCCTCTTTTTAACAGGTTTCTCAGAAAGAAATTTAAGTACGACGTGGTTCTATCGTGACACATGCTCGGACAGGGGTCCAAAGCATGTGAGAATACATCATACATGCAAACATGACTCTTACAGTTTCAGCCTCTTCATGGGTTGCAAAACAGCTACAGCAAAGAAAAAATCTTGAATGAAAAATCTGTGAGAAAGTAACCATATTGCTGTCACCCTGCTACAGCTATACAGCTAACTCTCTCTCTCTCTCTCTCTCTCTCTCTCTCTCTCTCTCTCTCTCTCTCTCTCTCTCTCTCTCTCTCTCTCGTCTAGCTATCCCATCCACTTTTCCATCCCATCCATTCCTATCTAGCCACATTCATTCATTCATTCGTCCATCTGTCATCTCTCTGTTCATCCCATTTGTCAATCCATATCCCTCCATATCCATCCCTCCGTCCATCAATCCATCTCTCTCTCTATCTATCTATCTATCCCATCCACATTTCCATCCCATCCACGTTTCCATCCATCAATACATATATGTAGCCACATTCCTCCCTCAACATGCATCCATCCATCCATCTCTGTCATCTATCTGTTCATCCCATTCATCCATCCATATCCCGCCACATAAATACATCCGTCAATCCCGCTCTCTCTCTCTCTCTCTCTCTCTCTCTCTCTCTCTCTCTCTCTCTCTCTATCCATCCATGTCTGTCTGTCTATCCCATCCCATCCCATATCTATCTGTCTGTCTGTCTATCTCTATCCATCCATTCATGTCTGTCTTGTCCATCGGTCCATCCATCCCATCCATCCATCCACCCACCCACCCATATCTATCTATCTATCTATCTATCTATCTATCTATCTATCTATCTATCTATCTATCTATCTATCTATCTATCTATCATCTATCTATCTATCATCTATCTATCCATCCATCCATCCATCCATCCATCCATCCATCCATCCATCCATCCAAGCAGAATAAAGCAGAATAAAGATGGCTATCTTTATTCTGTTTTTATTATTTTGTAAGTAACTCAAGACAGTGAACATACCTCCTCCTCCAATTTTCCCAACAACAACCCTGTGAGGTGGGTTGTGGGGGAACACGCTGGCCTGTTTTCAATCCCGATGACCAAACCAGATGGTCAATGTTACAAAGACGCCTGATAAAAAAAGCAAGTGGGGCTTCGTTGCCATCGCCATCTTGACTTTTTTCACTTTCCAACGTGCCACCCCATGCAGTTTTACTCGCAAGTAAAACCATGGTCACATCTCCCAGCCCCATCATGGATCTGTCTGCATTGCTTCTGAATCTACTTCGAAACTGAAACAGCGCTCTGCGCACGAAACGTGACTCAGTGGCACTTTCAGTATCCTTGCGTACAAGACATCAGCATCCCCCTGGGACTGTGCAGAGAGACAGGATGGTAGCAATAGCACTAGCAATAGCACTTAGACTTATATAGCGCTTCATAGTGCTTTACAGCCCTCTCTAAGCGGTTTACAGAGTTCAGCATATTGCCCCCAACAATCTGGGTCCTCATTTTACCCACCTCGGAAGGATGGAAGGCTGAGTCAACCTTGAGCCTGGTGAGATTTGAACTGCTGAACTGCTGAACTAGCAGTCAGCTGAAGTTGCAGTGCTGCTTTTAACCACTACGCCACCTCAGCTGGAGTAGTTAACTACTCCACCTCAGGTAGTAGTTAACTACACCTCAGGTAGTAGTTAACTACTCAGTAGTTAACTACTCCACCTCAGGTGGAGTGGTTAGCGTGCTGGATGACAAACCAGTGGACCATAAGCCACGACAGCCAGCTGTGTGGTGACACTGGACCAGCCCCTCTCGGGACCCAACTGAATTTGCAGAGTGGTTGTTATGAGGGGGAAAAAACAAGAGGAGGGGGCATGGTAGACCCTGCCTGGTGTTCTACAAATAAAGGCTGGGTCAGTCAATCAAGAGCCAAATAAATGCAAATCCAAGATTGCAACCATGCTACCTGTGTCATGCAGATTAACAGATTAACAGAGTTGGAAGGGATCTTGTAGGTCATCTAGTCCAACCCCCCAACCCAAGCAGGAGACCCTACACCAGTGGTGGCCAACCTTAAGCATACCACGCACCAATTTTTTCACAGACGAGTTCAGATGCGCCATACAACTCAAGCACGTTTTTTACCTTCTTACTTTCACGTTTGGGGTTGTAAAATAGGGATAGGGGTAGGATCTGCTTTGCTTAAGGGAGGAAAAGGAATAACTCAATCACGCAATTCAATTAATTAATTTACGCCATTTCAAAATTTGACAAACGTAATAGATATTTAATCTTGAATCTGTCTTTCAATCACTCTCAATACAAAAACCACGCTAGTACACTCAATAAAACACTGCTTCAAACTCCACGCCACGATGGCTCACTCAGAACTGACTGACCATATCGAACGCTCGCCGCTCATTCGCACGTGACTTCAAACACATGATGTGTTGCTAGTGCGCGGTGTTTGCGATCGTTTGAGCAGGAACGGGCAATGGCAACACCGATAAAAATATTCGTACCTTTGTAAACCCGCCTAAAGTAACATCTCACAAGTTCCATTCTAAGTTTCAGACACCGAGAAGTTGAACATTACCGAAGGCTGTACGAATTGAACTGAGATCACTTTGGTGTTGAGAATATTAAGATGGATTCAGTTATGACACCTATTTAAAAAAAATAAGTAGGCGCAAGGATGCAATGCGCCACTTGTAATTATCCAATGTGCCACATTTGGCGCATGCGCCACGGTTTGGCCACCCCTGCCCTACACCATTTCTGACAGAGGGCAGTCCAGTCTCTTCTTGAAAGCTCCCAGTGATGAAGCTCCCACAACTTCTGAAGGCAACTTCTGTTCCATCGGTTGATTGCTTTCACTGTCAGAAAATTTCTCCTTATTTCTAGGCTGAATCTCTCTTTGATCAGGTTCCATGCACACTGAGTTCACCTTCTGTTTGGTCATCGGTGCAGGTAAAGGCCCGTCCAAATTATTTATCTGCCCATATAGGATAAAGTTACCACTATCAATTCAATTTAGACACAGCCTTTTCCCCACCCAGGAATCTGGAACACTCCTTTCTATATTATCCCCATAACACCCCTGCGAGGTAGGCCAGTGAGCCGCCATGGCAGAAGATGAACCTCTCCCCTGCTCTCCCTAGTCCTATTCCAACTGTACTGGTAGTCCTCAACTTACAACAGTTCATTGAGTGACCGTTCAAAGTTACAACGGCACTGAAAGAAGTGAGTTACGACCGCTTTTCACACTTACGACTGTTGCAGAATCCCTATGGTCACGTGATCAAAATTCAGAGGCTTGGCTACTGACTCACATTTATGACGGCTGCAACGTCCCAGGGGGGTCACGTGATCCCCTTTTGCGACCTTCAGACAAGCAAAGTCCACGGGGAAGCCAGATTCACTTCACAACCGTGCGACTCACTTAACAACTGCAGTGGTTCACTTAACAACTGTGGCAAGAAAGGTCGTAACATGGGGGCAAAGCTCACTTCACAAATGTCTCACTTGGGCACAGAAATTTTGGACTCCACTGTGGTCGTAAGTCGAGGACTACTTGCAATCACAAGAGGAATCAAACAAGGGTCAGTTTTCTGTTTCTCCAATCCCTGAGAACTGGGGTTGTCTGTGCTGGGTTTGGCAGGCTGGGAGCAGGCTGTCCCTAAGCCACCATGACAAATCTCCTCGGGCAGCGCAAGCCTGGTGAACTTCTGCCTAAATGAGTCAGCCACCCCACAGATGGCCCTCCTCCAAAACCCACACGGGGAAATGTGCAAACTTGGAAAAGATACAAGAATTGCTCCAATTAGGATTTCTGCCCCGGGGCAAGGGGGGGATGGGCTGGATGGCCTCCGGGGGACCCTTTCCAAGTGGAGGCGCCCACCCTGGTAGCCGCAGTTGGTCCCGTGCAGAAGAAGACGAAGAAAATCGGCTTCGACCCACCACCCCAAACTCAGCAAGGGCTCCGCGTTCCTCCTCTGGACTCAATCCTTCTGCAGGTTGCAAACAATCCTGCCTGCGTAGCCACCCTTCCCCGTTCCTGGGTTGCTGCCGCAGGGCCCTCCCCCCCCCTCGCCCTCCCAGGCCAAAAATCTTCCTCCTCCCCAACTTTGAATGCCTGGCAGCCGCTGGCACCGTGCCTCTCTCCTCCGCTGCTGCGGCGCATAAATTATAAACACCGCCTGACCTTTGCTCTGATTTCTTGCGGCATCCCGTGCGTGGCGCAGCTCTACTTCTCCCCCCCCCCGCCATTCAGCATCCCAGCAGCGTTCTCCCCCCCCCCCCCAACACCATTGTGCAAGCTCACACCAGGGCACCGCAGGCAACAACACGCCCCCCCCATCACCAAGGCAACCCCAGCCCAGCGCTGATAACTTATCTCCCCCCAGAGCACAGGGGCTCCTGTAAATAGTGCGTGGAGCGTGTGGCTAGTGCTGTGCTTCAAAGCGCTGTGCCTCTGCGGTTTTGTTTCCCCTTCCTTGGGACCTGTTCTTGGCATGGCTCTCGGACACACTTCGAGCGTACAAACAGCACAAGCGCTTCCAAGCTCTTTTGGCTGGCCAAGAGGGATGGGGAGGGGAGTGGGGGGGTGTACGCCTTTATAGGCCCCCCCACATCCCACCTTCTGCTTAGCTCTGCTTTTAGGAAGGATGGGTGAATTGGGGACTTTTCCTGGGGTTCTTTCCCGTATGTACCCCGTGAAACTGGCCCCCTCCCCATCATGGGGGGGTGTCAACTAGTCCTTTTCAGAACAACCCCCCCCCCACTTCTCTGGGTCAGAAAAGGACAGGTGGGAGGGGTGTCCCTTGCCTCCGGTGGAAAAAACAAGCAGGGTGGAGGGATTTTTTTTTTATCCCAACCCAAGCCAAATGTTTCGTGCGCCTCCTTTGGTTCTCGGGACCCAGCTCACCTCCCCGGCCTGTTCTCCCCGGGACTTCAGCACTACCAGTGTCCCTTCTGCCTGCGGTGCCCGAGGCCTCTTCATCGCTCGGCCATCCCCGTGTGGCGTGCTTCACGCTCTCCGGCTCAAATGGCTTCCTGGGGATTTGCATAGTTGAGCCGTGGACTCGCCACGACATTCCTGTTATGATTTTGCAATCTACTGGAATAACACGGCCCCGCTCTGCACCCGTCAACGAGCCGAGATGAGTCATGAGCTATAAAACCACCACTCTCGTCACCGGGAACCTTCGGCACTGGCTACAGCCTTGGCGTGATTCATCTCCGCCGAGGCCAACGTTAACCCTCCAGCACAACGCTTCTCCCACAGTCGAGCGCCCGGCTTTTGAGGTCACAGAGTCCTCTCCCGGGGGGGGGGGCATGTGCGTAGAACACAAGCACACAGACACACAGCTACACACACACGTGTGCAGTTGTGTGGGTATACACAGCGCGTCCCACCACGTAACAATAAAGCCCTTTTAGACACTGCATATATTTCTGGCCTTGGGTTGTTTTTTTAATCTTTGTGGAGTGGGGGTGCAAAGGAAACACACAACAACGTTCTTGTCCTGGGTCAAAACAGCCTTCTGTCCAAACCACAAATGCAGGTTTTCTTCAACCATAAAATGAGTCAACACACTGGTGGTTGTGGGGTGTGTGTGTGTGTGAGTGAGTGAGTGAGTGAGTGAGTGAGTGAGTGTGTGTGTGTGTGTGTGTGTGTGTGTGTGTGTGTGTGTAGCTCTCCTTCTCTCCCTAATTGTCAGTTTGTTGAAGTGGGCAAAGGGGGTTATTTGCCTTGCAAATTTGCAATATTCTCTTGCAGTGTTTCCCAACCTTGGCAACTTGAAGATATCTGGACTTCAACTCCCAGAATTCCCCAGCCAGCATTCGCAGAATTCTGGGAGTTGAAGTCCAGATATCTTCAAGTTGCCAAGGTTGGGAAACACTGTCTTAGAGGGATACAACCGCTTGCATTCACACAACCCGTTCAATCCTAAACCGCCCTCGTTTCAGATCCACCGACCGACTGACCACCCTACCTAACTTCCTCTGGCTTAAGGAGCAGACCCAGGTCACACAACCTGCTATTGCAGTAAGGTGTGCCTGCGCGCATAGTAACAAAGCTAAACCGCCAAACAACCCAAGTGGACTTCAGACCCTCAATGCAACCTACCCCCCCCCCCAAAAAACCCTGCTGCCTACCTAAACCAAAACTTTATTAAAACTAACTGGACCCCAACTTAAGTGTTTATCTAAAACAGCGGTGTCAAATTGGATTTCTTTGAGGGCCGGATCACTATTGTATTCTCCTTCCTGCGTCGGCCCGGGGGTGGGGGTGGGGGTGAGATGCCTCCTGTAGCACCCTGCCAGCCAAAATGGGGCGGGGGGCCCACACAAGGCCCTCCCTGTCAGGATGAGAATAACTCTCATTAGAGGCGAAAATAGATCTTTTCCTGGAACTCTGACATTAGAAATGAAACCGCAGTTTAAAGTTCTAAGTAGAAATATTTATTTCAGTACAAAAACAATAAATTCTCATTAATTACATCTCTGATATAAAAACACGTCTTGCTTCCACAGAAGCTAGGAACAGAAGGAAGGAATGGAATGCACACCTGCGTAATAGAACATATCAATCACGTGCTCAGGAATAAACCATTATATTAGATAGGGATGCAGCTCCCTGCATATACATGTAACAGGCAATATAAAAATCACTGCCTGACACTCCCTGCACCCCGCTCGCGGCCTAAACGGCCTCCTGCAGCACTTTGTCGGCCAAAATGGGGCACGGGGCTGGGGGCTGCTGCGGGCATATCCTTTGCTACTTCCAGGCCAGCCCTGCAGGCCAGATTTAAGCACCCTGTAGGCTGGATCCAGCCCGCGGGCCTTGAGTTTGACACCCCTGATCTAAAGGGGTTTTTTTTAGATACCAATGACTTTTGAGAAGACTCCCAACTGGTTGTTCTCCAGTCAGATTAACAGAGTTGGAAGGGACCTTGCAGGTCATCTAGTCCAACCCCCTGCCCAAGCAGGAGACCCTTACATCTGCCTCTACCTAGGATCGAACTCACAACCTCCTGATTGAGAGGCAAGAGCTCCACCTCTAGGCCACAGCAGTTTGTGTAATCCTTGCTTTTTAATTTTTCAAAAAATATATTCCCCTGCCTTCCAGAAGGTCCGCCAGCCATTTAGGGTCCGATAAAATCCACAGAGAAGACACACAAGAAAAATAACACTAAGGCAGGTAGTCCTCGACTTACGACCACAATGGAGCCCAAAATTTCTATTGCCAAGTGAGACACCTGCTAAGTGAATGTTGCCCCGTTTTACGACCTTTCTCGTCACAGTTGATAAGTGAATCACTGCAGCGGCTAAGTTAGTAACACGGTTGTTAAGTGAATCTGACTTTCCCCCCCCTCCATTGACTTGTCTTGTCAGAAGGTCGCAAAAGGGGATCACGCTGCAACCGTCATAAATATGAGTCAGTTGCCAAGCGTCCGAATTTTGATCATGTGACCATGGGGAGGCTGCAACGGTTGTAAGGGCGGGAAAACGCTCATAAGTCACTTTTTTTTCCAGTGCCGTGGTAACTTTGAACAGTCATTAAATGAACTGTTGTAAATTGAGGACTGTCTGTATAATCTCCAGGGATCTGCCCAATCAGACCTTGACTACTTTTTAAAAACCAGCAGAGAAGAATCCACCCAGATCTCTGATGTCGGTCAGATCCCATATCATGCCTGGTAATCAATCAACATTGATTACCGTATTTTTCGGTATAAGACGCACCTTAGTTTTGGGGGATGAAAATAGGGGGGGGGAATCTACCTACCAGGTATTCATCTGGCTAGCGTCCTTACTCTGGTCAGCTTCAGCACATTATTTTATCCCCTGGTTAGGGCTGGAAAAAAAACCTCCTTCGGAGGGAATAGCAATGAAAACAAGCCTGCAAAGACTTAGGGCTGGAAAAACCTTTTTCAGAGAGCGTAGCAATGAAAACAAGCCTGCAAAGACTTAGGGCTGGAAAAACCTTTTTCAGAGGGAGTAGCAATGAAAAAAGCCTGCAAAGACTTAGGGCTGGAAAAACCTTTTTCGGAGGGAGTAGCAATGAAAAAAGCCTGCAAAGACTTAGGGCTGAAAAAACCTTTTTCGGAGGGAGTAGCAATGAAAAAAGCCTGCAAAGACTTAGGGCTGAAAAAACCTTTTTCGGAGGGAGTAGCAATGAAAAAAGCCTGCAAAGACTTAGGGCTGAAAAAACCTTTTTCGGAGGGAGTAGCAATGAAAACAAGCCTACAAAGACTTAGGGCTGGAAAAAACCTCCTTCGCAGGGAGTAGCAATGAAAAAAGCCTGCGAGCCAGGAAGATCATTAGCACCTCGTTAGGGATGGGAAAAAAAGCTTCAAAAAAGCTACATTCAGAGTATAAGACATTTTAAGCCTCTTTTGTGGGGGGAAAGGTGCGTCTTATACTCTGAAAAATACGGTAGTTCTGGACCTTTTCAAAGTCCTCCATCTTTCATGATTGACCCTTTGAGTAGTTGGGTAGTTCTGGATCTTTTCAAAGAGAGGTTCCTCCATCTTTCATGACTGACAGCTCCTCCTGTCCCTCGCTCCTGGCCATGTTGACTAAGACAGGAAGGAAATGGGAGGATAAACCTGGAAGAATGCTTGTGTTGCCAGCTCTCCATTAGTCATCTAATAGTATTTGTTGGTTAATCCAAGGCACATAGCAACATGTGGTTATCCTCCCATCCATTTTTCACTGGGCTTTTTTTTCCCTTCCCCTCTTCCATCTTGGCATGGTACAAGTTTCCTCGTAGAAAGGCTGTTCCCAATTCATCCAGCCTCTACATTCATCCAGAAAGTCTGTGCAAGCAGTTGCCCTGCCGTTATTTTTAAACCACTAAGTCGAGGGATGAAGGAGGCCAACAGAGGATCTTAGCTGTAGCTCAGGGTGGAACGGTGTTGGTCTCTGAGCTCGATGGTTTTCTGGCAGACGTTTCGTGACTCAACTAGGTGACATCATCAGTGCTAGAAGGTAGTGGGATTTGCGGAATGGAGAAAAAGAAAGTGTGGCAGAGGAGGAGGAGGATGACGACGATGACTGTAGGCTCCTTGGTGCTCTCTGAGCTTGGTGGCTTTCTTGCAGACGTTTCGTGACTCAACTAGGTGACATCATCAGTGCTAGAAGGGAGTGGGATTTGCGGAATGGAGGAGAAGAAGAAAGTGTGGCAGAGGAGGAGGAGGAGGATGACTGTAGGCTCCTTGGTGCTCTTTGAGCTTGGTGGCTTTCTTGCAGACGTTTCATGACCCAGCTAGGTCACATCATCAGTGCTACAAGGGAGCAGGGTTTACAGAGTGGAGGAGAAGGATGGACTCTAGGCTCCTTGGTGCTCTCTGAGTTTGGTGGTTTTCTTCCAGACATTTCATGACCCAACCAGGTAACATTATCAGGTGCTGATAATATTACCTAGTAGTATGTGCATAACTAATTATATACTATAATATCCACACTTGTGTGGATATTATAGTATATAATATCTAGTATAGTAAGGTGCAGAGAAGAGCAACAAAGATGATTAGGGGACTGGAGGCTAAAATATAGGAAGAACGGTTGCAGGAACTGGGTATGTCTAGTTTAATGAAAAGAAGGACTAGGGGAGACATGATAGCAGTGTTCCAATATCTCAGGGGCTGCCACAAAGAAGAGGGAGTCAAACTATTCTCCAAAGCACCTGAAGGCAGGACAAGAAGCAATGTGTGGAAACTAAACAAGGAGAGAAGTAACTTAGAACTAAGGAGAAATTTCCTGACAGTTAGAACAATTAATCCGTGGAACAGCTTGCCTCCAGAAGTTGTGAATGCTCCAACACTGGACGTTTTTAAGAAGAGATTGGACAACCATTTGTCTGAAGTAGTGTAGGGTTTCCTGCCTAGGCAGGGGGTTGGACTAGAAGACCTCCAAGGTCCCTTCCAACTCTGTTGTTGTTGTTGTTGTTGTTGTTGTTGTTGTTGTTATTATTATTATTTGTCACAATGTGAATATTGTCAGTTTGTGCATCTCTGTGTTTTCTACTGTTTTCTTGTATTTATGGTCAAGCAGACGTATGATATATTCTATTACACATGCCTGCATTCCAGAGGTTTCCTCCTTCTCTTTCTCTCCGCCATTTCTACCGAAGGTAGAAGTGATTTATTCCTTAGCCGATAAAATGTAGCTTAATAAGCTTAATGAGGATTCTTTTTATTACTTTTCTACTGAAATAAATATTTTGTTAATTAGATTTGAATCTTGGTTTTATTTTCTAAGTAAGAATGTTTTCAAAGGAGCAACGATCCATCAACCTCCGGAGGATTTATTCCTCCCGCTCACATTATTATCTAATTATCTAGTAATCTAAATGTAACTGATGATGTAATCTAGTTGGGTCATGAAACGCCTGCAAGCAAACCACCAAGCTCATGGAGCACCAAGGATCCCACAGGCTTGAGGAAGGCGGGCCAATTCCTCCTTCCCCACCCCCCCCCAACCCCAGGCTACTCTTGAACTTAAAGATGACGCCCGCATGCGCAAATGGCCTAATGATGCTTTCTGAGAAATGTCTGGGATGAACCTTTGGAGAGCAGGGGAGTTTTCCATATAACTGCGAGCCACCAAAAGGAGACAACTTGAGGATCCAATAACAACGGCGTAATTGAGAGATGCAAAAATTCAGAGGAAAACAAAGCCTTCCCACCCCCAAAAAATCAGGGGAACAAAATCTCCAAATAATTAAAGTTTTTTTTAAATTTTCTATCCTGTAATGCGCTCTACATGGGGCTACCCTTGAAGAGTATTCGGAGACTTCAACTGGTGCAAAATGCAGCTGCACGTGCCGTGGTGGGTGTTTCAAGGTACACCCACGTAACACCCATACTCCGCCAGCTGAATTGGCTGCCCATTGGTCTCCGGGTACAATTCAAGGTGCTGATCATCATCTTTAAAGCCCTACATGGCTTAGAACCAGGCTATATCCGGGACTGCATTCTGCCGCATTCCTCCCTCCGACCGGTCAGGTCCCACAGAGAGGGTCTCCTCCAGGTCCCGTCAGCCAAACAATGTCAGTTGGCGGGTCCTAGGGGAAGAGCCTTCTCTGTGGGAGCTCCGGCTCTCTGGAACCAACTACCCCGAACCATTCCCACCTTGCTCACCTAGGAGCCGAGGTGGCACAGAGGTTAAAAGCAGCACTACAAGTTCAGCTGACTGCTAGTTCAGCAGTTCAGCTGTTCGAATCTCACCAGGCTCAAGGTTGACTCAGCCTTCCATCCTTCCAAGGTCGGTAAAATAGGGGCAATATGCTGAACTCTGTAAACCGCTTAGAGAGGGCTGTAAAGCACTATGAAGCGGTATATAAGTCTAAGTGCTATTGCTATTGCTGGCCTTCCGAAAAGCCATTAAGACATGGCTTTTCCGGCAGGCAGGGTGAGTTTGAGACGACTTTATATCTGATGTCTCCCCCAGGTATGTATGTTGTCTATATGTTTTTTAATTGTTTTAAATTGCCTTTTTTAATGATTTGTTTAGAGTTTTTATAGAATGTTGTACGCCGCCCTGAGTTCTGAGGGAGTAGGGCGGCATAGAAAAACTAATAAATAAATAAATAAATAAATAAATAAATAAATAAATGAATGAATGAATGAATGAATGAATGAATGAATAAATAAATAAATAAAATAAATAAATAAATATTCAAAAACAACAGTCCAACCACCGTTTCTGCTTTCAAGCCTCCCACCCACACAAGACCACAAATGAGCATGAAAAGGTCCTTTAAAAGCAACTTTTTTTAGTTCCTTCCCAGGTAAAAGAAAATGAGACGTTTCATCACCACTTGAACAGCTTCCACGTTTCCTTCACGCGGTGAAAATTTTACAATACTTTCGCCCGCAGCTCCGGTTTTGCATTTTTGCAAACCCAGGTTGTCCTTGAACTTAACAACCGTTGGTCGAGTGGCCGTTCGAAGTTACAAGGACACTCGAAAAGGCGGCCGTTTCTCGCACTTATGACCGTTGCGGCTTCCCCGCAGTCACGTGATCAACATTCACAACTGGCAACTGGTTCGTATTTGTGACCGGCTGCAGTGTCCTGGGATCACGTGATCCCCTTTTACGACCTTCTGACAATGGGGAAGCCAGACTCACTTAACAACCGCAGTCAAAAAGGTGGATGGTAGGGTGGGAAGACTAGATGAGAGAATGGAATCAATTCAAGGAGTACTGACAAACAATGTACAGAGAATAAAAAAAATAGAGGAACATAATGAGAGGATTGAACTTAGACTTCAAGTTGCAGAGAATAAAATGGATATAGTAAACAGGGATCTCGAAGAGGCCATTTTAAATCTAGAGCTTGAAAAATCGGCCTTCTCACTTAGCAACGGGGATTTTGGGCTCAATTGTGGTCATAGGTCAAGGACTACCTGTATTACAGGGGTCTATCTCTCCCTCACCCCCGCTAATTCCTGGTTTTTGTTCTCTGTTCTCCAAGCAATGCTACGATCTCTCGCTTAGTCTCTTTGCAGTCTTACGTCCAAATGGCTAAAAGTGAACTAGGAAAATCTGGCACCCTAACAAACATCTCAGACTAAATAAATCAGCTTTGGAGCTCCGAAAATAACAAGGCAGTTCCAGGAATAAACAGGAAGAATCACAAATCTGGATTCCCCGGCTATTTTTCTGCTAAACAGGGATTTCCCCTTAATATTGATTTTTTTTTAAACACTCAACACATTCATCCTTCGCCATGTTAAACAAATGCACTGGAGTTATCATTCAGTCACGTCTGGAAGGGAATTTTCCCATCCTTTTTTAAGCTGCAGAACTGCTGATCAAGAGGCAAAATTAGAGCAAATTAGGTTGTCCTTAAAGTTGTATTGGAGGAGAGCCAGAACTTTGACCAAAATTTGGTTAGGTTCTTTCCTGTTTAGTTTCTTCAGAAATAATGGAGGTTTCTGGAATTCTACAGAGCACACATGGAAAAATTTTGGTCTAGAGGTTTGCACCCGAGAGAAAACACAGCAAATCAGTGGCAGAACATTTGTTGTGGATTTTTAAAGGAGGACTGAGAAGGTTTGGGGCACCTCTGATGAAAAGATCTCACAGACCAAGGTGGAGAAGACACAGGACAGGACAGGACAGAGAATGCAGAACGCAGAATGCAGAATGCAGAATGCAGAACAGAATAGAATAGAATAGAATAGAATAGAATAGAATAGAATAGAATAGAATAGAATAGAATAGAATAGAAAATAGAATAGAATAGAATAGAATAGAATAGAATAGAATAGAATAGAATAGAATAGAATAGAATAGAATAGAATAATAGAATAGAATAGGAGAAGGAATAGAATAGAATAGAATAGAATAGGATAGGATAGGATAGGATAGGATAGGATAGGATAGGATAGGATAGGATAGGATAGGAGCTGGAAGGGACCTTGGAGGTCTTCTAGTCCAGCCCCCTGCTCAAGCAGGAGAATCTATACCATTTCAGGTAAGTGACTGTCCAGTCTCTTCTTAAAAACCTCCAGTGATGGAGCGCCCACGATTTCTGGAGGCAAGCTGTTCCACTGGTTAATTGTCCTCACTGTTAGTAAGTTTCTTCTTGATTTCAAGTTGCTTCTCTCTTTGATTAGTTTCCAACCATTATTTCTTGTCCTGCTCTCTGGTGCTTTGGAAAATAATCTGACTCCCTCTTCTTTGTAGTAGCCTCTTTAGAACCTAGAACCAAGGCCTACAACCTCTCTAGAACCCTAGAACCAAGGCCTGCAGCCTCTCTAGAACCCTAGAGCCAAGGCCTGCAGCCTCTCTAGAACCCTAGAGCCAAGGCCTGCAACCTCTCTAGAACCCTAGAACCAAGGCCTGCAGCCTCTCTAGAACCCCAGAACCAAGGCCTGCAGCCTCTCTAGAACCCCAGAACCAAGGCCTGCAGCCTCTCTAGAACCCTAGAACCAAGGCCTACAGCTCTACAAGATGTTGCTGCTTGATCTCACCGAGTCCTGGGACACTTCCATCTTCCCACTGGGTTTCCTTACCTGGTTCTTTCCTCGCCTGCGGTAATTCCTTCTCACCAAGTTCTTGTAGTTCTCGTTCTTCTTCGTCAAATAGTAGTAGAGGACACAATCCGCCACTGTCTAGAAAAACACAAGAGACACACGTTGGTGATAGCTGGTAACAGAGGCGTGGCAGGGAAGCACACTTTGGATAATAAAATATGGACCTTCTGATGCCACTGAGGTGTGTTTGTTCCGGGATGGGCTGCTGGAGTTTTGCAGGGTTTCGGGAGAACCTCTAGCTAAGATTCTGTGCAGTTCGGAGAACCCCCAAATCCCACTCCTGGCTGGCCCTGCCCACCTCGCCCTTCCTCTCCCAGGAGTCCCCACGCGGCCCATTTTGGATGCAGGTAACTGCAAGGCGCATGCGGAGGCTCAGGGAGGGCGAAAAACAGGTCTACCGGAAGTTAAGGGAGGCCGGAAACAAGCCCGTTTCCGGCCTCCAGAGAGCCTCCAGAGCCTGGGGAGGCCGTTTTCGCCCTCCCGGAGGTTCAACAAAAGCCTCCTGAGCCCGGGGAGGGCAAACCCCCCCCCCCCCCGCCGTGGTGCAGGAGGCCGACTAGGCCACACCCACCATGGCCATGCCCACCCAGCAACCGGGCAGAGAACCCCTTGCTAAAATTTTTGAAGCCCACCCCTGGTTTCTTCCTTTTCAAAGCACCACAAGAGGATTGGCAACCAAGATGGCCGATTCTTAGCAGAGGGGTGGGCTGCTTTGCTCCCTGGTTCCTTGGAAATAGCTGTCCCGGGCCAGGTTTCTGGTTTTAGAGGGGACCTTGGGAAGAAATGCCTCCTTGAAGTTTGCAGTTGGGTAACTGTTTTGATAAGTGCAACTTGGGGAGGCAACCAAGAATAAGGTGACCAGATTTTATTTTTTGTAAAGCGGGACACCAATAACGGGGGGGGGGGTCTAGGGGAGCAAGATGGGAGGGGTCCGTCTCTCTTATCCTGCAGCTTTGTGCACCCCCCCAAACACCCCCCCTTCATCGCAGCCAGGGGTGGGTTCCTACTGGCGCAGGCTTACCTGTTCGTCGCCGCAGAGGGG
Source organism: Diadophis punctatus similis (assembly GCA_023053685.1). Taxonomy (NCBI): domain Eukaryota; kingdom Metazoa; phylum Chordata; class Lepidosauria; order Squamata; family Dipsadidae; genus Diadophis; species Diadophis punctatus. Next base: position 4,006,931 of record JALIGW010000048.1, read on the forward strand.
TGAAATCCTGCCGGTTCGGCCAGGCCAGTCGTTCGGCGTAGAGCCGATGGAACTGGCGGCGGTCGCGGTGCGGGGCTTCTCCCGCCCGCTTCCCTCGCCCGGCTGGATGCCGCCATTCGGGTTACTTTGTCCTCTGCACATGCGCAGAACTTGTGCATGCGCAGAGGACAAAATAACCCGAATGGCGGCGTCCATCCGGGCGGGGGAAGCCCCGCGCCGCGACCGCCGCCTGTTCTGCGCATGCGCAGAGGACAAAATAACCCGAATGGCGGCGTCCAGCCGGGCGAGGGAAGTGGGCGGGAGAAGCCCCGCACCGCGACCGCCGCCAGTTCCATCGGCTCTACGCCGAACGACTGGCCTGGCCGAACCGGCAGGATTTCACCCTGCAGGGCAAATTCAAATTTAAAAAGCGGGACTTTTTGGAAACGCCGCGGGACGCGGGACAAATTACTGAAAAGCAGGACTGTCCCGCCAAAAGCGGGACGTCTGGTCACCTTAACCAAGAAGGCCCAACGGCTTCTTCACAGAAGGTCCAGCTTATAGGATGAGCGTGCTTTGTTCAAAGGGAATGGTGACAAAGGATGAACAGAAATGTCCACTTACTTTCCTGTCCAGGAAAGAGGCGATAAGACCGAAATTCTTTGGGTGTTGCATGAATCTGCAAGAAGGAGAACCAAAGGAACGATCAAGAAACTGACCATGAAGATAACTTGGTTGGAGCAACCAACCGTTGCTTCTTTCTACATAACCATCAGAAGCAAGAGCTGAGGAGTGGTGCGGTGGCCTAGAGGTGGAGCTCTTGCCTCATAATCAATAGGCTGTGAGTTCGATCCTAGGTAGAGGCAGATATTTTTCTCTCTGGGCACACCGAGAATATATCTGCCGAACAAAACTCCACATTGGCAACAGGAAGGGCATCCGGCACTCTGCTAGCTCCATTCAGTTGCCCAGACTTCACCTCGCAAGGGATTATGGGGTCGTTAAAGGGTCGTTAAATGATGATTGATACCCAGCAGAGGGGGTCCTATAGTTACTCTGTGCAGGTAGTCCTCGACTTATGACCATAATGCAGGCCAATATTTCCACTGTAATCATGCTTGCAGTTTAGAGTCACCCATAGGACTGGACCTGATTTTTACAAGGTCTTTTTATGGTGGTCATTAAGTGAATGCTGTGGTCACTAAGTGAAAATAGTGGTTGTTAAGTGAATCCATGTATTTCTATGGGTGCTTTTTTGTCCGAAACCAGCGGAAGAGCTAAGAAACTGGCAAAAAACTGTTGTAAATTGCAGTCATGGGACTGTGCTGCAAGTGATCATAGGGGTTAGGGGGTCATGTGAATATGTGGGGAGTTGTCAGAACTCCAGAAGTGGGTCACAAGTAGCTTTTGGGAGGTCCATTGTAACTTCCAATGTTGCTAAATGAGGACTACCGGTATTCTACAGATACAATTGTGGTATGTTACGACCACAATTGAGCCCAAAATTCCTGTTGTTAAGTGAGACATTCCTTAAGTGAGTTTTGCCCCATTTTACAACCTTTCTTGCCACAGTTGTTAAGTGAATCACTGCGGTGGATAAGTTAGTAACCCGGTGGTTAAGTGAATCTGGCTTCCCCCTTGACTTTGCTTGTTGGAAGGCCACAAAAGGGGATCGCATGACCCCCGGGAGACGGCAACCGTCGTAAGTATGAACCAGTTGCCAAGCATCTGAATTTCGATCACATGATAATGGGGAATGCTACAAAGGTCGTAACTGTGAAAAACGGTCCCAAGTCACTTTCTTCAGTGCCGTTGTAACTTGGAACGGTCACTAAATGAACTGTTTTAAATTGAGGAGTACCAGGGATCTACCCAATCAGAGATGAAGAGCTCCACTCAGAGCTATACTTCCCCAGATTCCTCACCACAGGCCGTGCACGTTGGGGGTGAAGAGAGTTAAGACTTAGCATTAGTATTACCGTATTTTTCGGAGTATAAGACGCACCTTTCCCCCCCAAAAGAGGCTGAAAATTTGGGTGCGTCTTATACTCCGAATGTAGCTTTTTCGAAGCTTTTTTTTCAGCCCTAACGAGGCGCTAACGATCTTCTCTGTTCTTACCAGCTTGCAGGCTTTTTTCATTGCTACTCCCTCCAAAGGTTTTTTTAAGCCCTAACCAGGGGATAAAATAATGTGCTGAAGCTGACCGGACTAAAGACCTTAGCCAGATGAATACCTGGTAGGCAAATTCTCCACCCCCCTATTTTCCTCCCCAAAAACTAAGGCTTCTTATACTCCTAAAAATACGGTAAGTACTAATACCCCTCTATAAAGCCTTGGTAAGACCACACCTAGAGTACTGCATCCAGTTTTGGTCACCACACTATAAAAAAGATGTTGAGACTCTAGAAAGAGTGCAGAGAAGAGCAACCAAGATGATGGGACTAGAGTCTAAAATATACAATGAATGGTTGCAGGAACTGGGCATGGCTAGTCTAGTGAAGAGAAGGACCAGGGGAGACATGAAAGCAGTCTTCCAGTACTTGAGGGGCTGCCACAGAGAGGAGGGGGTCAAGCTATTTTCCAAAGCACCTGAAGGCCAGACAAGGAAAAATGGATGGAAACTGAACAAGGAGAGATTCAACCTAGAAATAAGGAGGAATTTTCTGACTGTGAGAACAACCAACGGAACAGAAGTTGCCTTTGGAAGTTGTGGGAGCTTCATCACTGGAAGCTTTCAAGAAGAGACTGGACTGCCATCTGTCAGAAATGGTGTATGTAGGGTCTCCTGCTTGGCCGGGGGGTTGGACTAGATGACCTCCAAGGTCCCTTCCAACTTTGTTAATCTGATGACTTCCAAACCAGGAAGGGACGTGAGGTTGCCCACAGATGTCCCCGCACCAACTCCTCCTCAAAGAGAAGACCTCCCCCCCTTTAGCCTGCCCCCTCAAGGACAACCGAGGCATTGCGCTCCACTCACTTCTCCCGGAAGGTCTCCTTCTCCTGCTCACTCCACATATTCATCACCTGCCGGTCCTTGTAGACCTTCATGGGGTCGTCCATCAACCCGTTCATGTTGATGAACTTGATGCGTTGCTGCTCCGCATCGTACAGCATTGGCGGGATGACGGCAAGCTGGCGCATCTGTTTCTCCAGGTTCTGGTAGGGAAGAGAGGAAAGGGCCTTGGGAGGAAGCAGAAACTGGGGTGGGGGCCGGGGGCGTGGGGGGGGAGAAACAACCCGAGACTTTGACAAGAGGACAAACCAGGAAACGAGGTCTTCTGCATGCACAGAAGCAAAATTGCGCAAGGGGGCGCGCGCGCATGCCTGAAGCATGGAGATGCGCGCGCAGCACACCGGCAAGGCAGCAACCCGCCACTGTGTAAGAGTGATGGGAATCTCCAGATACTGAGGAAATCCACCTCGGAGAACTGAGGACTATGGCAAAGGAGAGGACCACAGAGCTTATTTCCTACTGGTGGACTTCTTGGAAACATCTGGATACCCATGAAAGAACAAAGGTGGGCTGGATTTGACAGGCCTTTGGCTTGATCCAGCCAAATGTTGATTACGCCAACAACCAGTATTGAAACAGGAAATGAACATAGCTCCACCTGAGTTTTCCCTAGGTCGGGAGAATCCAGCTGGCTTCAGGCCTCCATCTTACAAAGGCCAACTGGCAAATGAATGGGGAGGTCTTCCAAAAAGCTAAATCAGAGGGTTGATGCCCATCGAATGCTCCTGGTTGGTTGCTGGTGGTGAGCCACGGTTGCGCAGTGGTTACAATGCGGTACTGCAGGCTACTCCTGCTGACTGCCAGCTGCCTGCAATTTTGCAGTTCAGATCTCACCAGGCTCAAGATTGACCCTCCTTTCCTTTCCTTTCCTTTCCTTTCCTTTCCTTTCCTTTCCTTTCCTTTCCTTTCCTTTCCTTTCCTTTCCTTTCCTTTCCTTTCCTTCCCTTTCTCCCTCCCTCCCTCCCTCCATCATGGTGTGCAGTGGTTAGAAGGCAGCCTTGCAGGCTAATTCTGCTGGCTGCCAGCAGTTCGATCCTGACCAGCTCAAAGGTTGACTCAGCCTTCCGTCCTTCCGAGGTGGGTAAAATGAGGATCCAGATTGTTGGGGGTAATATGCTGACTCTGTAAACCACTTAGAGAGGGCTATAAAGCACTGGAAAGCTGAATATAAGTCTAAGTGCTAGTGCTATTGCTCTTCCTTTTCTCCTTCCTTCCTTCCTTCCTTCCTTCCTTCCTTCCTTCCTTCCTTCCCATCCATCCATCCATCCATCCATCCATCATGATGTGCAGTGGTTAGAAGGCAGCATTGCAGGCTAATTCTGCTGGCTGCCAGGAGTTCAATCCTGACCAGCTCAAGGTTGACTCAACCTTCCATCCTTCCGAGGTCGAGGTCGATAAAATGAGGAAACAGATTGTTGGGGGCAAGAGGCTGACTCTGTAAAACTGCTTAGAGCGGGCTGTAAAACACTGTGAAGCGGTATATAAGTCTAAGTGCTATTGCTAGTGCTAATAAGGTCTCCAAAGCAGGAGATAAGAGCGCCCAAAGGACAGTGCAGGAGAAGCTCTTAGTGCAACCCATCCATAGATCAGCTTCCCCTCAGCGCCAGGCAGGATCGGCGGGGCTGAAGTTAATGCAATTTGGCAACAGCCTGAATCACCACCTGCCGTCTCCAGATCTGTGGTGGAGCCAACTCTTCCCCAGAGGAAGGGAGGAGAGCCGAGAAGGAGGGGACTTGAACCACAGGAGAACAGCTGACCCAGCCTCACCTCTTGTTCCGAGAGCCCGTCAATAATTTCCGACACCTCGTGTTCGCTGCGCGCTGCCGACAGGGAGAATCCGCCACCTCTTTGTCCTCCCCTGCTGAGAAACGAGAGAGAAAAATGCTGAAAGAGGGACCGGCTCTTTCTCGCCGGCCATGGCCTCCGATCGACAACCGCAGGGGCCAAGAAAGAGGAAGAGAGATCAGTGCTGGGAAAAGGCAGAGGGTGTGGGGAAAAGGAGACCAGAAGGAGGGGGGGCGGGAGCAGGACCCAATGAGTCAAAGTCAGACCTTCGAGGGCACTGATGGCGAACCTTTTTTGTTGTCGTGTGCTGAATAATGCAATGCACCCTAATGCAATGCACGCGCGACACTCCCCTGCACGCCCCGTCCCCCTGCACATGCGTGGGGGGCAGGGGAACACGGGGGCGGGGGGGGCGCACGCGCATTGCATTATGGGTGCGGTCACACGGGTGCACTGTCACGCACGCGCGCCCTTTTGGCATGTGACAGCAAAAAGGTTAGCCATCACTGCCCCAGCGGTCTGCAACTTTGGCAACTTTAAGACTTGTGGACTTCAACTCCCAGAATTCCTCAGCCAGCAATGCTGGCTGAGGAACTCTGGGAGTTGAAGTCCACAAGTCTTAAAGTTGCCAAAGTTGCAGACCCCTGCCCTAGAAGGTCTGCCTTTGACTCACTGGGTTCTGCTCCCACACCCTCATCCACACAACCCTGCGCTCTCCCCCACCCACGCGCCCCGTTTTGGGCCTAGTAGGCCTCCCTGCAGCCTCCTGGGAGCAAAAACGGGCTGCGGGTGGGCCACGCCGCACCCCTCCCCCAGCATCCCGTTTTGGGCCTAGTAGGCTTCCCTGAACTTATAACCCATAATGCAATGCGCAAGTGACACTCGCCTTGCGCACGCCGCACCCCCGCACATGCGCGTGTCTCCCGCATGCGCCCCGCCTCCCACACATGCGCAACAGAGACCCGAAAATCAGCTGGGAGGCAGGAGGCGCATGTGCGGTGGAGTTGAGCTTGGGTGACAGCTCACGTGCCCGCAGAGAGGGCTCTGCATGTCACCTGTGGTACACGTGCCATAGGTTTGCCATCACAGTTCTAGGGATTCAGTTTGATCCACCCTGCCAAGAAAAGTTTAGCTGACCATGACTTTGTCTAAGTGTTTTGATCTTAAGAGCTGAAGTGGTGCAGTGGTTAAATGCTGCGACTGCAGGCTGACTGCTAGTTCAGCAGTTCAGCTGTTCAAATCTCACTAGGCTCAAGGTTGACTCAGCCTTCCATCCTTCCGAGGTCGGTAAAATGAGGACCCAGATTGTTGGGGGCAATAGGCTGAACTCTGTAAACCGCTTAGAGAGGGCTGTAAAGCACTATGAAGCGGTATATAAGTAAAGTGCTATTGCTATATCTTCTTTGGCATCACACGCGTCTTTTGATGGCCCACTGGTTCTCTTGAGAAGTTATACACTCCAAAAAACGCTACTGGGAGGGTATCCCAAAGGTGCTTTTTCAAGAGGCAACTGGACTATCTGTTTTTACTCTGAAGACGTTTCGCTTCTCATCCAAGAAGCTTCTTCAGCTCTGACTGCATGGTGGAGAATGGCATTGGAATGGAATTCCCCACCATCCAGTCAGAGCTGAAGAAGCTTCTTGGATGAGAAGCGAAACGTCTTCAAAAGAAAAACCAAGAAAGTCCAGTTGCCTCTTGAAAAAAAAGCACCTTTGGGACAACCATGACCTGGATGACTGAGAATCTCCATAGACAGTTAGTGGGAGGGGGCTTCTGTATGAAGAAACGAGTGAATGACGATGAGTCCCTCATCTGATGGAACTTCAACTCAACTCCAATGCAAGCCAACCCATTAACCTGCGTTTCGGAGAGCTACTGCCCTGTGCATGTATTTACCAATTGTCCTCTCAGATTAAAAACTGCAATTTGACAGCAACATCTGGGAGGGGTTTTTATAATTTTTGTCGCAGTACTTTGTAAAGTCAACTGAGACGGTTTGAGATGGTCCTACCTTCTCTTTTCAAAGCTCCTAGTGGGCAGAAGAGAGGACTGTAAACTAGATTGGGGTGGAGGGCTGGATTTTGGTCCCAGGGAAGGACCAAAGGTTTCCTGTAGGGAAGGCGGAAACTTGACCTCTGGAATCTAAATCTCCTGGCCACAACTTCTCCTACCTCGGAGACCATAAATGGAGCACCAGCTGACCTTTGCATCCGTTCCTGGAGTTCTCTGTGCTTTCTGATCTCGGGGAACTGTTTCTCATAATATTCGCGGACTCTGCTCTCTTTGGCTCGACGCCGGGGGTTGTTTTCAATGCGTTCTACCTTCTTCTCCCAAGCTTCCATCAGCTGGTCATACCGCTGGCAGAACCTCTGCTCCTGAAGAGACAGGGAAAGAGAGAAGTCGTAAAAGGAAAGGGGGCTCCCACACCCCAAATCCATTTTGAACCTGTCATCTAGGGGGTTTTCAGGTCCAATTTACACCTTCTGAAACACCTGGTGGAGAAGCACCAACTTTTGAATTCATTCAACCTGAAACCTCACCCTTTGATCTCGGGGGGGGGGGGGGAGGGTATTGTGTAAACGCAGCCACGGTGTGTGGCTTGGCATGAACCTGGCCCAGAGGTGGGTTCCTCCCGGTTCGCCCGAACCGGTAGCGACCCGTCGGTGATGTCATGGAACCGGTTCGATCGGTGCCAGTCCATGGGCGCCTCCATCTCTTTTTTTAATATTTATTTGTTTGTTTGTTTGTTTGTTTTCCTTCTGAGCATGTGCAGAAGCTGAGTTTCCAGCCCTGTGCATGTGGTCGCCATCTTGTTTTCGGCTTTTTTTTTATTTTTTATTTCCTTCTGAGCATGTGCAGAAGCCAAGTTTCTAGCACTGTGCATGCGGTCGCCATCTTGTTTTCGGCTTTTTTAAAAAATATTTTTGGATTTTTCAGCACTGCACCTGCGCACGCGTCCACAAGGCGCGGCCACGCTGCGCGGGAGGAACCGAACCGGCAGCGAGGTAAGTTAGAACCCACCCCTGACCTGGCCCCATTATGATTGAATCAATAAATAATGGTTTTAGGGTGGATTCAGTTCCACAAGAATCAGAATTCTGCATGAGCCGGCTGAGTCACTGACTTTTGCAAGAAGCAAGATTTCCCAGGGAGGCTTGGCATGTAACCAAGACTGGAAAACTGATAGCCGATGAAGCTATTTTCCAGTCTTAAAACACAAGGCGCTTGAAAATCACACAACACAACGCAGGGCACACACCAAGGAAAGGAAAGCGGAAAGATCAATATATGGAGTGCTGCCATTTGATTTGCGGCTCTTCAGTGCAAGCCCTCAATAAATGAAGACCTGCAACCTGAAGGGACAGGAAGGGGGGCTTTTCTATAAATGTGTCTTCCAGGGTGGGCTGCTATGGGTCGGGCGGATCCATAGCTAATGTTATGGACGGTTCGGCGAACCGCCAAATCCCACCCCTGGCTGCAAGAGTGAAATTCAGCAGGTCCTGACAGGTTCTGGAGAACCGGTAGCAGAAATTTTGAGTAGTTCAGAGAACCGGCAAATACCATCTTTGGCTGGCCCCCGAGTGGGGTGGGAATGGAGATTTTGCAGTATCCATCCCCTGCCACACCACACCATGCCCACAGAACCGGTAGGGAAAAATTTTGAATTTCACCCCTGCCTGGCTGCCCCCCCCCCCACCACCCCCAGGAGTCTCCATGCAGCCCGTTTTGGCTGCGAGGTAAGTGCAAGGCCCGCGCAGAGGCTCGGGGAGGAGGAAAAACGGACCTTCCGGAAGTTCTGGGAGTCTGAAAACGGGCTCGTTTCCGGCCTCTGGAGGGCCTCCAGAGCCCGGGAGAGGCAGTTTTTGCCCTCCCGGAGGCTCGAGGAAAGCCTCCAGAGCCTGCAGAAGGCAAAAACACCCCCCCACCACCATGGTGCAGGAGGCCAACTAGGCCACGCCCACCCAGCAACCGGGCAGAGAACCTGTTGCTGAAATTTTTGAAGCCCACCCGTGTGTGTCTCCAAAAGTCAAGATGTGTCTACTTGGAGATGGAGGCCCAAAGAATTAAAAGCATTAAAAGCAGCACGGCTGACATAAGAGACAACCCTACCTGAAGAGAAAGATTAAGGAGACCAAAAGAGAAGGGTTTTAAAAAATGAAGGACGTCATTTCAGGCCTTTTGTAAAGGAAGTGCATTTACAGAATACAGAAGGACAGAGTTGGAAGGGACCTTGGAGGTCTTCTAGTCCAACCCCCTGCTCAAGCAGGAGACCTTATGCTATTCTGGACAAATGGTTGTCCAATCTCTTCTTTAAAATCTCCAGCACCCACAAACTTCTGAAGGCAAGCCGTTCCACGGATTAAAGGTTCTCATTGTTAGGAAAAAAATTCCTCAATTCTAGGTTGGATCACTCCTTGGTTAGTTTCCATCCAATACTTCTTGTCCAGAATAGAATGCAGAATGCAGAATAAAAGAGTTGGAAGGACCAGGGGAGACAGGATAGCAGTCTTCCAATATTTGAGGGGCTGCCACAGAGAGGAGGGGGTTAACCTGTTTTCCAAAGCACCCAAAGGCCAGACAAGGAGTAATGGATGGAAACTGACCAAGGAGAGATTCAACCTGAAAATAAGGAGGAATTTTCTGACAGTGAGAACAATCAACTGATGGAACAGAAGTTGCCTTCAGAAGTTGTGGGAGCTTCATCACTGGAGGCTTTCAAGAAGAGACTGGACTGCCATCTGTCAGAAATGGTGTAGGGTCTCCTGCTTGGGTGGGTGGGTGGACTAGATGACCTACAAGATCCCTTCCAACTCTGTTAATCTGAATCTATCTAAGATGATTAAAGGCCTGGAGGCTAAAACATACAATGAACGGTTGCAGGAACTGGGCATGGCTAGTCTGGTGAAGAGAAGAACAAGGGGAGACATGATAGCAGTCTTCCAATATTTGAGGGGCTGCCACAGAGAGGAGGGGGTCAAGTTATTTTCCAAGGCATCCGAAGGCCAGACAAGAAATAATGGATGGAAACTGATCAAGGAGAGATTCAACCTAGAAATAAGGAGGAATTTTCTGACAGTGAGAACAATCAATCAATGGAACAGCAATTGCCTTCGGAAGTTGTGGGAGCTTCATCACTGGAAGCTTTCAAGAAGAGACTGGGCTGCCATCTGTCAGAAATGGTGTAGGGTCTCCTGCTTGGGTGGGTGGTTGGACTAGATGACCTACAAGGTCCCTTCCAACTCTGTTAATCTGTAAATTGGAGGTCTTTTAATCCAACCCCCTTCTCAAGTAGAAGACCCAATCCCATTTCAGACCAATGGCTGTCCAATCTTTTCTTAAAAGCCTCCAGTGTTGGAGCACCCACAACTTCTGGAGGCAAGTCGTTCCACTGATGAATTGTCCTCACTGTCAGCTAATTTCTCCTTAATTCTAGGTTGGATCTTTCGCCTTGATAAGCCTCCATCCGTTACTTGTTGCCCTGAATCTCTGCCTCTGAACAGTTGCTTGCTTGCAGCCTGCCTGCAATGCAAAGGATGACAAGAATACCGAACCCCGTTTTTGGGTTTCACAAAAGGGAGCAAAAATTTTCTCACCCACTGTTTACGAGCATGATTCCTCCTCTTGAAGTATAATATTAGCTTCTTCCGCATTGCCTGGTTTCTGCAAAAAGAGACGAAAAGTACAGTTGGGACCAAGGGAGAGCCACTTTTCCTCCACACCCCGAACTGCTAGCGGCAATGAAATGAGAGCAGCCACCGCAATGCACTGTCATGCCATCAAGTCTGGCCCTTTCATTTGTTTTTGTTTTTGTTTTAATTTATTTTTATTCCAGTTTTATTATTTTACCCTCAAGGCTGTGAGGATACCTACTCCTTCCTCCTCCTATTTTCCTGCAACAACAACCCTGCAAGGTGGATTGGGCTGAGAGGGAGGAATTGGCCCAGAGTCACCCAGCTAGCTTTCATGTCTAAGGTGGGACTAGAACTCACCGTCTCCTGGTGATTGGCCCATCATCAACCGGCCAGCTTTCATATCTAAGGCGGGACTAGAACTCACTGTCTCCTGGTGATTGGCCCAATGTCACCCAGCCAGCTTTCATGTCTAAGGCAAGACTAGAACTCACCATCACCTGGTGATTGGCCCAAAGTCTCCCAGACAGCTTTCATGTCTAAGGCGGGACTAGAACTCACCATCACCTGGTGATTGGCCCATCATCAACCGGCCAGCTTTCATGCCTAAGGCAGGACTAGAACTCACCATCACCTGGTGATTGGCCCAAAGTCACCCAGCCAGCTTTCATGCCTAAGGCGGGACTAAAACTCACCGTCTCCTGGTGATTTGCCCAAAGTCACCCAGCCAGCTTTCATGCCTAAGGCGGGACAAGAACTCACCATCACCTGGTGATTGGCCCAAAGTCACCCAGCCAGTTTCATGCCTAAGGCAGGACTAGAACTCACCATCACCTGGTGATTGGCCCAAAGTCACCCAGCCAGCTTTCATGCCTAAGGCGGGACTAAAACTCACCGTCTCCTGGTGATTGGCCCAAAGTCACCCAGCCAGCTTTCATGCCTAAGGCGGGACTAGAACTCACCATCACCTGGTGATTGGCCCAAAGTCACCCAGCCAGCTTTCATGCCTAAGGCGGGACTAGAACTCACCATCACCTGGTGATTGGCCCAAAGTCTCTCAGACAGCTTTCATACCTAAGGCGGGACTAAAACTCACCGTCTCCTGGTGATTGGCCCAAAGTCTCCCAGACAGCTTTCATGCCTAAGGCGGGACTAAAACTCACTGTCTCCTGGTGATTGGCCCAATGTCACCCAGCCAGCTTTCATGCCTAAGGCGGGACTAGAACTCACCATCACCTGATGATTGGCCCAAAGTCACCCAGCCAGCTTTCATGCCTAAGGCGGGACTAGAACTCACCATCACCTGGTGATTGGCCCAAAGTCTCCCAGACAGCTTTCATACCTAAGGCGGGACTAAAACTCACTGTCTCCTGGTGATTGGCCCAAAGTCTCCCAGACAGCTTTCATGCCTAAGGCGGGACTAAAACTCACTGTCTCCTGGTGATTGGCCCAATGTCACCCAGCCAGCTTTCATGCCTAAGGCGGGACTAGAACTCACCATCACCTGGTGATTGGCCCAAAGTCACCCAGCCAGCTTTCATGCCTAAGGCGGGACTATTTATTTATTTATTTATTTATTTTGTTATTCTTATATGCCGCCCAACTCCCGAAGGACTCAGGGCGGCGTACAACATAAGAAATACAAGAATAGACAAAATTTCAAACAATTTAAAAACAGTACAAAATTTAAAAAAAACAGTATAAAAGCAGCAACAACATCCATCCATTCAACCACATACATACTTGGGGGGTAAGCTCAGATGGGTTAAGCTGTCCCCCCCACCTGCAGGAAGAGCCATGTCTTAACGGCCTTTCGGAAGGCCAGCAGAGTGGGGATGGTTCGGGTCTCTGGGGGGAGTTGGTTCCAGAGCACGGGGCCAGCCACAGAGAAGGCCCTCCCCCTGGGGCCCGCCAGCCGGCATTGCTTGGCCGACGGGACCCGGAGGAGGCCAACTCTGTGGGCCCTAACCGGTCGGAGGGAAGTGTGAGGCAGAATGCGGTCCCGGAGATATCCTGGTCCTAAGCCATGAAGGGCTTTAAAGATGGTGATCAACACCTTGAATTGGACCCGGAGACCGATGGGCAACCAATGCAGCTGGCGGAGAATCGGTGTCACGTGGGTGTACCTCGGCACACCCACCACAGCACGCGCAGCCGCATTTTGCACCAACTGAAGTCTCCGGATACTCTTCAAGGGTAGCCCCATGTAGAGCGCATTGCAGTAGTCCAAACGCGAGGTGACAAGGGCATGAGTGACCGTGAGTAACGTCTCCTTCTCCAGATATGGCCGCAGCTGGTGCACCAGGCGAACCTGTGCAAAGGCCCCCCTAGCCACTGCAGAAAGGTGAAGATCTAATTTTAGCTGTGGATCTAGGAGGACCCCCAAGTTGCGGACCTGGTCTGAGGGAGTCAGTTTCGCACCCTCAAAGACCAAGGAGGGACAGTTATCATGGTCCTTAGGAGGCATTATCCACAGCCACTCGGTCTTGTCGGGATTAAGTCTAAGTCTGTTCCTCCCCATCCAGATCTTAACGTCGTCCAGGCATCGGCACATTACATCAACTGCCTCCCTGAAGTCAGACGGGGTGGTGATGTACAGCTGGGTGTCGTCAGCGTACTGATGGAAACACACCCCATGCCTGCGGATGATCTCACCCAACGGTTTCATGTAGATGTTAAACAGGATGGGCGAGAGAACCGACCCCTGGGGCACCCCACATAGTAGGGGCCTAGGGGACGATCTCTGCCCTCCTGCCAACACCGACTGCATCCGATCAGCGAGATAAGAGGAGAACCACCGCAAAACGGTGCCTCCCACTCCCAACTCGCCGAGCCGATGCAGAAGGATACCATGGTCGATGGTATCGAAAGCCGCTGAGAGGTCAAGTAGCACCAGGATGGAGGAGTTCCCCCCATCCCGGGCCCGCCAGAGATCATCCATCAGAGCGACCAAGGCAGTTTCTGTACTGTAGCCGCGCCTGAAACCCGACTGATAAGGATCTAGATGATCTGTTTCATCCAGGAGCTGCAGAAGCTGGGTCACCACCACCTTCTCTACAACTCACCATCACCTGGTGATTGGCCCAAAGTCTCCCAGACAGCTTTCATACCTAAGGCGGGACTAAAACTCACTGTCTCCTGGTGATTGGCCCAAAGTCTCCCAGACAGCTTTCATGCCTAAGGCGGGACTAAAACTCACTGTCTCCTGGTGATTGGCCCAATGTCACCCAGCCAGCTTTCATGTCTAAGGCGGGACTAAAACTCACCGCCACCTGGTGATTGGCCCATCATCACCAGGCCAGCTTTCATGCCTAAGGCAGGACTAGAACTCACCGTCTCCTGATGATTGGCCCAAAATAACCCATCCAGCTTTCATCCCTAAAGTAGAACTAGAATTCATCTGGCTTTTGAGGAGTCCCTGATAAACTCTGATTAGGCTCACAATACCCTTGGTTGTATTCACGCAACCAGTTTAGCTCGGCCGCTTCTAACCTTGTTATTTCATTCACACAACGCCTGCAAAGCTTCTATTGTTATCATTTTTCATAGATAACATTGTTTATGGCCCAATGTAAGGCATCAACATGGCCAATTTGGGAAGTAAACCAAATGGGATGCCTGCAAACACGATTTTACTATCGTTTTCCCTTGGAAGGAAAAGCAACATCTGTTTGCGATAGGAAAAAAACCCGACCTGCTACTTGGGCACCCTGGATTAAAAACATCTGCATTTGTAAAAACAGGAACATGCCATTTGCTCTTTTTGAAATAAAATAAATAAAATAAACCAGCTTCTTGAATCAAGAGGCAGAGGCAGATGCTAATCGGTTCTCAAAAGAAAACAGAGAAGCTGTAAAAAAAAAAACAAATTTAATTTCTAAGGCAGCATTCGGCAGGTGGCAGCTACCTTCTTTTCAGCACAAAATAGCCCTTAATAACAAACATCAGCAGCCAACTTTACAAATAAAAGTAAAAAGCGGACCGGAAAAAACCCCTCTCTATTGTGCTGAGATGCAGAACAATAATGGAATAAAGCTCGTATTGAAATTTAAAACGACGGATTGCTTTCAAAACCTGCTTTGCAGTGGATAATTTAAAAAAGAGAAAACCCTCCAATCAGCTCAGAATTAAATCTGATTTTTACAGATGAATCCCATTCCTGTAGAAGCCAACCTCATTTCTAAATTTTATGATGGGATCAAAACACCACCACCTAAGGCTTAAACCCCTGGAAGGGGGATATTTGGGGCCTTTTCAAACTCACGACAATGAAGGATAAGTTTTAAATTCAGGAATCGTGGGTCCATTTTTCGGGGGATGGGGGCAACTGGGGAAAAACAAAACTTCTCTGAAGACAAAGGAAGGAAAAGCTGGGTCTGTTTAAGAGCAGCAGAAAGCATCTGGAACAGTGTTTCCCAACCTTGGCAATTTTAAGATGTGTGGACTTCAGCTCCCAGGATTCCCCAGCCAGAATGCTGGCTGGGGAATTCTGGGAGTTGAAATCCACTTGTCTTACAGCAAACTGGCTGGGGAATGCTGGGAGCTGAAGTCCACCTGTCTTAAAGCAAGCTGGCTGGGGAATTCTGGGAGTTGAAGTCCACCTGTCTTACAGCAAGCTGGCTGGGGAATTCTGGGAGTTGAAGTCCACCTGTCTTACAGTAAGCTGGCTGGGGAATTCTGGGAGTTGAAGCCCACTAGTCTTATAGAAAGTTGGCAGGGGAATTCTGGGAGTTGAAATCCACCTGTCTTAAAGCAAGCTGGCTGGGAGAATTCTGGGAGTTGAAGTCCACCTGTCTTACAGCAAGCTGGCTGGGGAATTCTGGGAGTTGAAGTCCATCTGTCTTAAAGCAAGCTGGCTGGGGAATTTTGGGAGTTGAAGTCCACCATCTTAAAGTTAACAAGGCTGAGAACCCCTGGTCTGGAAGTAGCCAAGGATCTCCTAGCTTCATCAAACAGTCTTTAAAAGTTGGAAAAAAACCAAGGCAGATGAATCTGACATTTGAAACTTTTGTGCAATCTTCAGACGAACTCCTCTGCATTTGGAAAGTCAGCAAAAAAAATTCAGGGAGCGGTGCCAGGTGTTGGGAACCACAGTGTCTGTATTGCCCACCCCCCCAAAAAAATATATTCTGGATGCTCTTTCGTCTCTCCCTCTTTTTCAAACCCTGCAGCTCCCTCTGCAAAGCTCCTGGGAATGGGCCGTGAGAACCTCAAGCGTGTGCCACAGAGTGCGGGGCTGTTTCTCCGTGCAAATGTGCAGCTCGTCTAAGACGTAGGAAGCTGTTTGTGGAGAGGTTAAGCCGGGCCAGCTCCTGCAGGCATCACGTGCCTCGTTCCCAGGGGCAGAGCTGAGGCAAACACAGGTTGGCTGCTGCAGCTGAGAAGCTAGAGAGAAAACACACACGCTTGGAGGAAGGAGGCACGCCGTGTTTGCAAGCAGCCCTCGGGGAAAATCAGGCAGGGAACTGGCCCGGCTCCCTGGCAGCAAACATCTATAGCAGGGGATGCCAGGCCAAGAGAAGGAAAATTAGAAGCTTTCAAGCCACAAGGTAGGGGGTTACAGGAATATACATGACTTCTGCCCTAACTTAAACACACACAAAAGAACACACAGGGCTGGATGGATAGGTAGAAGATAGATAGATAGATAGATAGATAGATAGATAGATAGATAGATAGATAGATAGATAGATAGATAGATAGATAGATAGACAGACAGACAGACAGACAGACAGACAGACAGACAGACAGACAGACAGACAGACAGACAGACAGACAGACAGAGACAGACAGACAGAGACAGACAGACAGACAGACAGACAGACAGACAATATATATAGAAAAATGGATGGATGTAGATATAGATCAATGGAGAGAAATGGAGAGAAAAGGGGATAAATGGATGGATATAGACAGACAGACAGACAATATATAAAATATAGAAGGATGGATGGATGGATGTAAAGGTATAGATATGTAGGTAGAATTAGAGAGATAAACGGATAGGTGGATGGAGATAGATGATAGGTAGGTAGGCAGGCAGACATAGGAGAGACAGACAGGCAGACAGACGATATATAGAATATAGAAAGATGGATGGATATAGATATAGATATAGATCAATGGATAGAAATAGAGAGAAAAGGGGATAAATGGATGGATATAGACAGACAATACATAGAATATAGAAGGATGGATGGATGGATGGATGGATGGATGGACGGATGGATGTAGAGGTATAGATATGTAGGTAGATATAGATAGATGGATAGAATTAGAGAGATAAGCAGATAGCTGGATGGAGAGAGAGAGATATATGGAGAGAGAGAGAAGGACAGACAGACAGAAATAGTGAGAGAGAAATAAAGGAATAAATGGATGTATAGATAGAGAGGTAGATATAGATGGATAGATGGGATAGAAATAGAGAGATAGATGGATAGATTGATTGATAGCTATACAGATAGACAAATATACAGATAAATGGATAGGCAGATGGATGGATATAGACCGACAGAAAAAGGGTGAGCTGTCAAAAAAGATTTCAATTTTTGACGTGCTGAGCCACTGTCCCCGGCTGGACCTTCGAAAGCTGGAGGTCATGAAGTACCAAAATGGGAGATATTTTGCCGCTGGCTACTTACATTTTAATGTTTTCATGGTATTGCCTCGTGTCCGAAGGCTGGTTGTACAGGGGCTGAAAGAGACAAGAACATTTGAAACGTGAAAGAGGGCAAGGACAGAGCACAGGGGCACGCTGGAGTTCAGAAGTCGACGGCTTGGAAGTCTCCAGGTTTAGAGAACCAGGAGTGATGTCCCCGAAACTCCAAATTTGGTCAAATATCCAAATAACATCACTGCCTTGATTGCAGCCTTCTGCCTTTTTTCATTCTTTCTTTTTCCCTCTCTGGATTCCCTTCCCCTTCCATTCTTAGGGGCCTCCTTGACCAAAACAGGGTTGAGCTAAGACATTTCTTTCAAAAGGAAGAATGAAATAAAAGACGGCTACCCAACACCTCTACAAACCACAACAGAACGTGATTAATTTGGAAGGACAAATGAAAGTTGTACACCTAGGAAGGCACACCAACCAGCAGCCAGCCTGGAAGCTCCCCAAAAGATCCCAGGATCAACTAAGGCTGAAAATGGAATCCAGACACCAAGGTGTGAGAACCTATTTTCGATCTTGGAAGAAATGCTACTGAGATCAAAGTGCAAGAACACATCTGTCCCAGGGGTGAAATCCTCCCAGTTCGCCCGGGCCAGTCCTTCGGCGTATAGCTGATGGAACTGGCGGCGGTCGCGGCGCGGAGCTTCTCCCGCCTGCTTTCCCGGCCCGGCTGAACACAATCACCGCTTTCCTGGCCCGGCTGAACACAATCATTCGGGTTATTTTTCCCTCTGTGCATGCGCGCGCATGCACAGAGGGAAAAATAACTCGAATGGCAGCGTTCAGCCGGGCTGGGAAAGCGGGCGGGAGAAGCTCCGCGCCACGACCACCGCCAGTTCCATCGGCTATACGCCGAAGGACTGGCCCGGGCGAACCGGGAGGATTTCACCCCTGATCTGTCCTATATTCCGTTATCACAAAATCATAAAACTGTACAGTCGGAAGGGACCGCGAAGTTTTATCTTATCTCCTCCAGCCTTCGGCAATCTTCAGGAAAATCAATTAAACCATCTTCCAGTGGTGGTTGTCCCCAAAATAAGACCCAATCGGAAAATAAGCCCTAGCATGATTTTTTCAGGATGCTCGTAATATAAGCCCTGCCCCAAAATATAAGCCCCAGTTAACATTGTCAGCCAGCCAGATGGACGCAGCCAGCCAGATGGACGCAGATGGAGCCAGAGCCGAGGTGGCGCAGCGGTTAGAGGCAGGTACTGCAGGCCACTTTAGCTGACACTGATCCGCAGGTCAGCGGTTCAAATCTCACCGGCTCATGGTTGACTCAGCCTTCCATCCTTCCCAGGTAGGTAAAATGAGGACCCAGATTGTTGGGGGCAATGTAAATATACATTGCTTACTGGTGTAAACCGCTTAGAGAGTGCTTGCACTGTGAGGCGGTATATAAATCTCACAAAATAAATAAATAAATAAATTTAGTACCGTATTTCCCTGAGAATAAGACCTAAGGTGTCTTTTGGAGCAAAAATTAATATAAGACATGTTCTTATTTCCAGGGAAATACGGTAAGATGACTTTTCCAGTGGTAGATCCAGGCAGTTTCTCCCTATCTTTAAACGAAATCTAGGAAGCCACTACTTATAACCATTCTTTCTGATCTGTTTTGGTGGCTATAGAAAATAATTTCTACTCATTTTTCCTCTGGCCCAGAGGTCTTCAAACTTGGCAACTTTATGACTTGTGGACTTCAACTCCCCAGAATTCTCCAGCCAGCTAGTTGAAGTCTACAAGTCTTAAAAGTTGCCAAGTTTGAAGACTTCTGGGCTATAGCCTCTTATCAAATTTCCTACAAGCCTGCTTTTCTTCAGAACTGAACATCCCAAGTTCCTGTCCAGCCAACTTGGCTTTTCTCCTTTGACCGTAAGACGAATTTCTACAGCCTCCTTCACCATTATTAACACTTAGACCAATTAATCATTCATTACAGTTATGACTCTTTGGGTTCTTTCCGGATGAATCAGCCAGCCAAGGCTTTCAAGGATGAGCCTAACCCATGAGCTGGGAAGCTTCACAAGGGCTCCAATTCTACAGGGTCAGCCCCGTTATCTCCCACCCCTCTCTCTGCTGTTCAAGTAAGGACACGCCAGAGATGGGGACGTGCAAGGTAGAAAGGAGAGAAGGGGTTGTGAAGAAAGAAGAAACATAGATGATGACTTCAACCAGACTGCAATTCTTAGGTTAACCATTCCTGACTGAGTCATTCAACCTCCAACCTTCCCTGTAGAAGGTCAGCAAGATAGGGAGAAGGATTTGAATGTTGTCTTTTTCTTATCTTTTTTTTTATCTAAAAGAACTTTTTAGGGAGGGGGAAGGAAGGGAGAAATTTGAATAATAGGAAACTACTGTATTTTTCGGAGTATAAGACGCACCTTTTTCCTCCCTAAAAGTGGCTGAAAATTTGGGTGCGTCTTATACTTCGAATGTAGCTTTTTTTCCCAGCCCTAACTAGGTGCTAACAGATCTTCCCAGCTCTTACCTTGCAGGCTTTTTCATTGTTACTCTCTCCAAAGAATGTTTTTCCAGCCCTAAGTCTTTGCAGGGTTTTTTTCATTGCTCTACTTGCTCCGAATAAGTTTTTTTCTAGCCCTAACCAGGTGCTAACTATCTTCCCAGCTCTTACCGGCTTGCAGGCTCTTTCATTGTTACTCTCTCGGAAGAAGGTTTTTTTAAGTCCTAACCAGGGGATAAAATAATGTGTTGAAGCTGACCAGACTAAGGATGCTAGCCAGATGAATACCTGGTAGGCAGATTGTTTTCCCCTATTTTCCTCCCCAAAAACTAAGGTGCGTCTTATACTCCAGTGCGTCTTATACTCCGAAAAATACGGTACATCTCAGGTCGGGCTCACTTCTCTAGAAGAAGAAAAACCAGGCAACCTCCACCCTACCAGCTCCAACTGTTATGAAAAGGTGGCCACAGGCACGGAGCACGTTTCTGTAGACTGTGGAGATCCTTTCTTGAAGACTCGGGAGGTCTTCTCCCTGATACTGAAATTAAAATTAAAGACTATGAATAGATTGGTCTCCGTTGGGTGGAACATCTGGAGGAAATTTGGGACTGCAGAGATGATGAGCAGAGCAACGAGCAACCATGGGACTCTGGAATGAAACTTTTTTGGTCTGGAAGGTCAAAAGGTCCTACAAGCTTCAAGAGAGATCCTCAGATCCCACCCCAAAAGATCTCCCAAGAGATCTGGAGGACCTGCTTGCTGATCAGAGATGAAAGCTCTCCACATCTTGTATGCTGTAACTATATGACCTACTGTGATGACCCCGGGTGTGGCATGAAGGCAACACAGCCAGAGAACCGGTATGAGTCCCTTTATTGGCACCAACTTTGCCCCCAACGTCCCGTTTACTCTCCGGCCTAGAGAAAAGCTCTCCCACAAACCTGCAGCAGCTTTTGGCTGCAGATACTCCAGTCCAAATGCTGTAAGCAGAATGACTGCAATCAATCACTCCAGCAGGGCAAGATAATGAGTTCCAGAAGCAAAGAATTCACAGCAATAATTCCAGCAAGACAAGATAAGCAGACAGAAGCAGGGCAATCATTCAAACAGTCAGGAGGACTGCCAGGAATGCAGGCCACAACTCTCAACACTAGCTGAATTCAGCGTTTGTTCCCAACAAACGCCCCTCCCAAACTGCCTCTCCTTTAAACTCCATCCCCAGGTGTGCCTTGTGAAGGGAATCGGGGCCCTTTCCTTCCTCGTAAGCTACGCAACCCACGTTGCTCTCTTCTGCGTTCTTCCCTGCGAGGAGGGGGTGGGCCTTGGTCTTCATCTGAACCCCCTCTCCCTTGTTCTACCTCTCCCCTGCCTGACTTTGCCCTTCCCCTGTTTCCTCCATAGCCAACGGAGCCACTCTCCCGCTCTCTGTCAGCTGTTCATCTTCCGTCTCAGATTCAGACTCCGACGGGGGCATGACACCTACAGCTGGTGGGACAGATGATGGGAGCTGTGATTTAATATATCTGGTGGATACGAAGTGAGGGCAGATAATTGTGCAGAAGACAAAAGTTGTCGGCCAACCGTGTTTCTTTAGTAATTTGCTTTTTCTCCTCCAACATTTGGTCACCCTAGGAATTACTCAACCGGAAGTGTCATATGGAAATTAATCACAGCTGCACCTCCAGTGAACTTCTCCATGTGCAAGAAAACTCTTGAAAAACAACAAAGAAAAAGTGACCTGGGCTTTCCTCTCAAAATTTTTCAATTTTTCCCTTCAAGGAACAAAATGGATGCCTTAGGAACACTGCTGTTGTTCCTTCGCTTCTTGATGTCCTCTTAAGCAGGGGTCTCCAACCTTGGCAACTTTACGACTTGTGGACTTCAATTCCCAGAATTCCTCAGCCAGCATGCGCTGGCTGAGGAATTCTGGGAATTGAAGTCCACAAGTCGTAAAGTTGCCAAGGTTGGAGACCTCTGCTCTTAAGGACCCTGGACTGTCAACACGGCCAGTCAACATCTATACATTAGATCAGTGTTTCCCAACCATGGCCACTTGAAGATGTCTGGACTTCAACTCCCAGAATTCCCCAGCCAGCATTTGCTGGCTGGGGAATTCTGGGAGTTGAAGTCCAGACATCTTCAAGTGGCCAAGGTTGGGAAACACTGCATTAGATTGATCTAATGGTGGACAACGGTGTGCATGAATTGGAGCGTTTTTTTCCCACTTGGAAAACAGATTCTGCTTTTCTCTTTCTGCAATAATCAGGCCTAGCAAAAAGTTATTTTAGAGGATTGAAATCATTTTTGTTTATATTTTCTTTTAGATCCCTGGCCAACTCAGGAGTAGGCAGACAGGAGATACAGGTGGCAGGGTGGATAAAAATCTATGGGGTTTTTTTAAAAAAAGAAAAAAAATGATTTTTTTTTCAAAATTTAAATTGGATTTTTATTTTATTTTTATCAAATTTATTTTAACAAAATGCTTCTGGAGTAAAAAAATACCTATCTAAAGATAGTTTTCTATTTAAGATACTTTAATAATTTAGTTTATTCAGCATGACATGGAGCTTAGTGATGTAGCATCAGGCTGTATATTCTACAATATTTACATTTTTGGTAAACTCGTTCAAATGAATCCAAGCTCTGCAAGCTGAGATAACATTGCACTGCACTGACGCATTCACACAATTTCACAGTAACCATGAGATAAATCATAAAACATAAGTTCAGGAATATTCCGTTATACCATTGTTTTACAAATCTGGGTAGACTACAAACTGTATGATTGTTTGAAGAGAAATGCATTTGTACCGCCAGGCTCTGAAGTGTGAGGAGGAAGGGCAAGCAGTAAAAATGAATGTGAAACCTTCTAAGCAGCTTATAAAAATAATATTAAAGGGCACCTGTCATTTCAGATCCATCATGGCAGCACCTGTTAGCGGGCATCCACTCACCTGCCCACCACGTCCCTCACCTTCTTGTGTCCCTGCCGCATCACCAGCCGTCCCATTAAAGCAGAGGTCTTAAAAATTGGCAACTTTAAGACTTGTGGACTTCTCCAACAGGCTGGCTGGCTGAATTCTGGGAATTGAAGTCCACAAGACTTAAAGTTGCCAAGTTTGGGGACCCCTGCATTAAAGTGAATGGGACTGTCGGTGAGTCAACAGCGGGCCAGAGGAAGAGCCGCTGCGGGACAGAGATTACAGTTGCTCTTTAAAAATTAGGATTGAAATCGAGTTGATTTAAATCAAGCCTTTTTACTAGTGATTTAAATCGACTTGATTTAAATCGACTTGATTTAAATCAAATCCACCCTGACAGGTGGTCCTGAAATTGCAACCATTTGTTTAGAGACCGTTCAAAGTTACAGCAACGCTGAAAAAATGTGACTTAAGACCAATCAGTTCTCACTCTTATGACCATTGCCGCATCCCCACCCATGTGGGCACATGATCAAAATTCAATGTCAAGTAGTGAATATTGTCAGTTGTATGTATATGCAGGGTGATGCACCCCTATCCTAATATTATGGTACATTCCATTACAAGCAGGACACGTGATGTGATCTTCTGCGCATGTGTGCATTCCTGATTCTCCATTATTCTTCTTGTGGCTTGCCTCTGACCGGGAGCGGTCGCATTTAATTAGCAAGAATGTAATTATTCAGAATTTATTGTTTTTGTAAAATAAGTATTTTATTAGACTTTAACTTCGGTTTCATTTCTAAATGTCTGAGCTCCGAGAGAAAGATCAAACATCGCCTCTATGTGAGATTTATTCTCACCTCTAACATTCAAGATGCCTGACATGCATGTATTTAGGATGTTTCCAGCATCCCGGCTGGCTTCCGAGCAAAGTCAGTGAGGGAAAGTTGGATTCACTTAATGACCCTGCGATTCAGCCAACAAGTGCAGTGATTCACTTAACAACCATGTGTTCTGACCCAGCTCCCTAAACGTGACGAACCCTCTGACGTGACGAACCCTCTGACGTGAACTCAAAAGATTCCTTTATTAGGAGCGCCAGCAGCCCCGGCAAAAAGTTTCTATCTCACCGCAGGCTAACAAGTCTGTCCGGCAGGGAGATGAATAGTTGTCTGCCACACCTATTCATCTCTGCCCCCTGCCTTTTATCCCCAGAGCTAGGGTGGGGCTTCGCTAGCAGCAGTGGCTCTTCCGTCCCAAGGACCGGCCCATAGATTTCCACTGGTCTCCTCTCCTCTGCCTTCTGCACACCCGCATGTCAGGCACTGGACCCAGCTGTTCCTCCTCTTCCTCATCAGCCACCTCCAGACCTGGGGGGCTGTTGACTCTCCATCTGGGGGCTGACGGACGGCCCAGGCTCCGCCTCTGTCTCTCTCTCTGCCAGCTCCATTCCCTCTTCCCCCTCAGAGCTCTCAGGTTGCCTTGATGCTGACCCTGACTCCCACGCCCCCTCCTCCTGTGATTCGGCTGCTGGAGGCCACAACATCGTGGCAAAAAAATAAAAAATAAGTAGGTGTGATTCAATTATCAGCCACCCTGCTTAACAATGGAAGTTGTGGTTGCAAATCAAGGATTACCTGTAACACACCTGGCCGAGCCTCCTCTGGAGTAGCTCTCAATCTGGGTTTGAAAGTAAACACCCTCCACAGATGGTCCTCGACTTACAAACCACAATTGAACCCAAACGTTGCTACGTGAGAGAGTTGTTCAATGAATTCCGCTCCATTTTACGACCTTCCTTGCCACAACTGTGAAGTGAATCACTGTCATCCTTAAGTTCCTAACACGGTTGTTAAGCGAATCAGGGCTTCCCCACTGACTTTCCTTGCCAGAAGGTCACAAAACGGGATCAATTGACCCCGGGACGCTGCAACTGTCAGAAGTACATGCCAATCGCCAAGCATCCTGAATTTTGATCACATGACCACGGGAAGGCTGCAAGTGTGAAAAACGGTCATAAGTCACTTTTTTCCAGGGCTGTTGTAAGTTCGAACGGTCACGAAGGGAATAAGTGTAAGTTGAACACTACTTGCCCTCATTCCTAATTCCCAGCAAATCCTACACTGTTAACTTTCCCGACATGAGTTACAGCTCAAAACTACCAAGATTTTGGGAGTCCAATTTGGCTCAACACTCCAATGACCCTGGCCCCTGCTCCGTTCACACATGCACCTTGCACCCTTAAAGACGATAAAGCTGAACCAAGGATGCTCTTTTATAGCCAAAAAACCCCCACAGGTATTCCAGCACCTCTTCCCCCCTTGCTGCAAAACCAGGCCAGGAGCGGACAAACCTTCATTTATTTGACAGGCGTCCAATCAACCTTGCCCCCCCAAAAAAAGGACGATTTTATCCTTCTACTTTGCCCCAATTTGCAATTCAAATCAGGAAGGGAAAGAAGAAGAAAAAATGAAACCCAGGTGCCCAGCAGGTTGGCAAGCCCTTTTCCCAAGAAAAGGTGTTCTCACCCCGGAGGAAGTGTGTACCTGGCAGTTCGGCTTCCTGCTTTGGCAGCCGACCAGCCAGGTGATGATCAGCGGAGGTTGGCTGGGGAGAGGAGGGCGGGGGGGTGATGGGGTTTGAGTTTCCTGGCTGCTGCCCTCTGTCCCAATGTGTAAAATTCTCCTCCGGAAACCCTTTGGCTGCCCTTCAAAGGCTCAGCGGCCAATCGGGAGGGACACCTGGAATTGCAACCTAGGAAAATCCCCTCCCTAGTCCAAGACAAGAAGGAAAGGGGGTGGGCAGAGAAAAGGGAAGAAGGAACGTAAAAACTCCACTTACCAACTCCACCTGGGGTCCCAATCCTTCCAGGATCCGGTGAGCGGCTTCTGCCTTTTTCTGCAAACGGAAGGATGGAGACAGAAGTAGAGGGGAAGGGAGTAGAAAATGCACTCAGAAAATGAGGATTGTTTATTGTTATTGTTGTTGTTTTTATTTTTTTGCTGCAGAAAAAGTGGCCCGACTGGCTTAACTCCCCCCCCCCCCCAACTCCAGCAGCCTGCTCCAAAATCCTAGCTCCGATTTCTTTCTTGCAGGAGATGACAAATTAAAACACACTTCCTTCTCCGCCCTCCTCCTTCCCCAGGGCTGGAGAAAAAGTTAACAGCAGAGAGAGAGAGAGAGAGAAAGAGAAAGAGGAGGAGAAAACGCTTGTGCATGCGTACACACTTCCCAGCCTCCCTCCCATCTCTGTCTCTCTCTCTGTCTCTGTCTCTCACTCTGTCTCTCTCTCTCTGTGTCTGTCTGTCTCTCTGTGTGTCTCTCTCTCTCTGTCTTTGTCTCTGTCTCTCTGTCTCTCTCCCTCTCTCCCTCCCTGTCTCTCTCTCACTCTGTCACTCTCTCTGTCTCTCTCTCTCTCTGTCTGTGTCTCTCTCTTTCTCTCTCTTTGTCTCTCTCTCACTGTCTCTCTCTTTGTCTGTCTGTCTGTCTGTGTGTCTCTCTGTCTCTGTCTCTCTGTTCCTCTCTCTGTGCCTCTCTCTGTCTCTGTCTCTGTGTCTCTCTCTCTGTCTCTCTGTCTGTGTCTCTCTCTCTCTCTCCCTCCCTCCCTCTCCCTCCCTCTCTCTGTCTCTCTCTCTCTCTGTCTCTCTGTCTGTGTCTCTCTCTTTCTCTCTCTGTCTCTCTCTCACTCTCTCTCTCTCTCTCTCTGTGTCTGTCTGTCTCTCTGTGCCTCTCTCTCTGTGTCTCTGTGTCTTTCTCTCTCTCTGTCTCTCTGTCTGTGTCTCTCTCTCCCTCCCTCCCTCTCCCTCCCTCTCTCTCTGTCTCTCTCTCTGTTTGTCTGTCTCTCTCACACACACACGCACACACACACAGTACACACAGTGCACAGACAGAGTGAGTCTCTGGCCCTGACGCTGGTTTGCATGGCTTGCCAAGCCAGAAACCTTTCCTCCCAAAGGAAAAAGGAGAAGAGCCACCTGGGCCGTGGGCATCCAATGGGCGAGGGGAAAAGAGAAAGGATCGGGGAGTCGTCTCCCCAGGCTAGCCAAGGGGTCTTCAGCTCTTTCTCCATTTCTCTGCCACAAATAAAAGCTCCCCTTTTTCATTTTCTTCCTTAGCATGCTCTCCCATGGTTTTGGAAGGGCGGAGAAGGGGGAGTTACAAGGAGGAGAGAAGGTTATTTTAGATCTTTCTTTCTTTTTAGGGAAAAGGAATTCCGTATTGTTTTGCACGAGCAGAGGTGGGATTCAGCCGGTTCGGGCGAACCGATAGTAGCGACCTGCGGGTGGGGCCGCCTGCCCAGCACAATCCCTTCCTATATCGCTGTGGTTTTGATGCCGCATGCATGTGTGGACGGCGCGCGCGAGCGACTTGCAATGTTGTTTGACATCGCACGCATGCACGGACGGCACACGCTCACATTTCCAGTGCTGGGCGAACCGGCTGCTACAGTATGTGAAGCCCACCTCTGTGCATGAGGGGTGTGGGGCTGTTTACCCCAGGGCTCCGAGGTCTTTGCAAATTCTTCCTCTTCCCCCCACCCTCTTGCTTTACCTGCCTGTGGGCTCCTCCCCATCCTGGGAAATGTCACCTTGTGCTCCTGCACAGGTAAAATGCTCCCCCACTTACAAAATCCAACTCGGAATAGGGCCAGGAAAAATTAGAGGGATAAACAAGAAGGAGACTTGCTTGGGGGGAAAAATTTCTCCAAATAGAAGGCAGAGGGTGGAAGCCGAGGGTCCAGAAATGGCACAGGGTCTCCTGCTTGGGCGTGGGGTTGGACTAGATGACCTACAAGGTCCCTACCAACTCTGTTAATCTGAATCTATCTAAGATGATCAAAGGCCTGGAGACTAAAACATATAAAGAACGGTTGCTGGAACTGGGCCTGGCTAGTCTAGTGAAGAGAAGGAACAGGGGAGACATGAGAGCAGTCTTCCAATATTGGAGGGGCTCCCACAGAGAGGAGGGGGTCAAGCTATTCTCCAAAGCACCTGAAGGCCAGACAAGGAATAATGGATGGAAACTGACCAAGGAGAGATTCAACCCAGAAATAAGGAGGAATTTTCTGACAGTGAGAACAATCAATTAATGGAACAGAAGTTGCCTTCAGAAGTCGTGAGAGCTTCATCACTGGAAATTTTCAAGAAGAGACTGGACTGCCATCTGTCAGAAATGGTGTGGGTAGGGTCTCCTGCTTGGGTGGGGGGTTGGACTAGATGACCTACAAGGTCCCTTCCAACTCTGTTAATCTGTTAATGTATAAATTGGCCAGTGCAAATTGTATTATGCAGCGATTAGGTTTTCTTTAAAAAAAAATGAGGAGGGGGCTGCTCAGCCCTCTGTATTTCAGCCTAGAGCGATGTATTTATAGACAGTTCAGGAACAAAAGAGGTACAAGGAAAGAGGCAGAAAACAAATTAAAATTCAGGCTTATCGATTGTTATTGATAGTCCCAAGAGCCCAGAAAGAGACGCTGCCTCTTTTCTCTGGCCGAGTGGCATGACATCGAGTTTTTCCATTTTCTTTTTTTTAAAAAGAAAAGAAAAGAAAAGAAAAGAAGAAAAGAAAAAAAGGAAAGGAAAGGAAAGAGAAAAGAAAAGAGGACAGGAGAGGAAAAAGGATAGGAAAGAGGAAAGGAAAGAGGGAAGGGGAGGGGAGAAGAGGAAAAAGGAAAGGAAAGAGGAAAGGAAAGGAAAGAGGGAATGAAAGGAAAGGAAAGGAAAGAGGGAAAGGAAAGGAAAGGAAAGGAAAGGAAGGCAGTCTTTGATTTACGATCTCAATAGAACCCAACGTGTCAGTTGTTAAGTCAGACATTTGTTCAGTAGGTTTTGCCCCCATTTTACGACCTTCCTTGCCACAGTTGTTAAGCAAATCATCGCAGTTGTTAACCTAGTAACACGGTTGTTAAGTGAATCCAACTTCCCCGTTGACTTTCCTCGTCCAAAGGTCGCAAAAGGGGACCGCGTGACCCCGGGACACAGCAACGGTTGTAAGTGCGAGTCAGTTGCCAAGTGTCTGAATTTTGATCGCGTGATCGTAGGGAAAGGACGGAAGTGTGAAAAACGGTTGTAAGTCGCTTTCCCCCCCCCCAGTGCCGTTGTAACTTTGAACGGTCACTAAATGAACTCTTGTAAGTGGAGGACTTCCTGAATAGATAGTTTTTGATTTATGACAACAGTTGGGATCAGAATTTCTATCGCCGAGCAAGTGAGTCGCCCCCAATTTTACAATTCCTTTTGCGTCACGGGTTGCTAAGCCAATCACGGCTGTTGTTAAGAGAACCACGCGGTCGTTAAACAAATCTGGCTTCCCCCATCAACTTGGCAACCGGTTGGGAAATCCCAAACGTTGATCCCACGATCCCGATATGCCATCAGAAATAGATGCTGAGGGGCAAGCGTCCAAATTTTGCGCAGGGATGTTGCGACGGTCATAATGCGAGGACCAGTCGCGAGTCACTTTTTTCGGGGGGCATGGTTAACTTCCAACCGTCGCTAAACAAATGGTTGTAAGTCGAGGACTACTGTGAAGCAGGCGCTTTGAGCAGGAAATTTCTCCCTTCGGTTGTGGGTGGTCCATCGCTTGGAGGTTTTCAAGAAGAGACTGGACAGCCATTTGTCCAGAAATGTATAGGGTTTCCTGCCTAAGCAGGGGGTTGGACTAGAAGACCTCTGTGGTCCCTCTTCCAGCCCTCTTATTCTATGTTCTCAATGCAAACGCTGCTTGTTTTCTCATCACCGCAAACACACCACAAGCACGCCGAGAGCCTCCTGAGATCTGGACATCTGCAAAAACCTATTACGATGGTACAGGGTCTCCTGCTTGCGTGGGGGGCTGGACTAGAGGACCTCTAAGGTCCCTTCCAACTCTTGTAAACTGCAAACCCCGGAGAGGGAACGACTGTGCCTGCGAAAACCCTGCAAACCTGCCTTTTAATGGCCTCTTTCACGCCTTCCCTTTATTTTTCTTGACACAGCAGAGGTGCAGGAAAAGGGAGGGGGAGCTGCAGAAAAGATGCGGCAGTGGCTGTCCTCGCATGAACTCGGCGGCGGCTGCGAGAGAGCGTCTGCGAGCAGCGGAGAGGAAAAACTGGGAGGGGTGGGGGAGAGAGGGAGAGAGAGGAGAGAAAAAGAGAGAGGCAGAGGGAGAGGGGGAGAGAGAAATAAAAGAGAGACAGAAACGGACACAGAGGAGAGGGGGGGAGAAAGAGAGAGCGGAGAGAAAGAGAGAAGAGACACAGACACAGAGAGAGAGAGAGAGGGACAGAGAGGAGAGAAATAGAGAGAAACAGAGACAGAGACGGGGGGGGGGAAATGAGAGAGAGGAAAGAGAAAAAAGAGAAAGAGAAGAAGGAGGGACAGAGAGAGACAGAGAGGAAAGAGAGAGAGAGAGAAAGACAGAGAGAGAGAGAGAGAGAAAGAGAGAAAGAGAGAAAGAGAGAGAGAGAAAAGGAGAGAGGAAGAGAGAGGGGGGAGAGAGGGGGGGAGAGAGGGGGAGGGAGACACAGCAGGGGAAGGATGAGGTCAACTCCCAAAAAGGAAGCTGACAGGCGTTCGCTCCGAGGCAGGCGAGGGAGGGAGGCCAGGAACAACTGCAGTGCTTTGGGGACAAATGAAAAATAACCCACTGGTCTTTGCCAGGTTCTTTTTGCAATGCTGAAGAATGCGTATTCAGAATACAGAATAACAGCTCTGGAAGGGACCTTGGAGGTCTTCTAGTCCACCCCCCTCCTCAAGCAGGAGACCCTATACCAGTGATGGCGAACCTTTTTTGGTTCGCGTGCCAAAAAGGGGGGGATGCGTGGGATCACGTGTGTGCGTGCCCACACCCATAATTCCATGCACCCCCGCGCATGCGCATATGACCCCCCCACTCCCAGCATGCAATGGCACATTCATTTTTTGCTCTCTCCAGGCTTCTAGGAGCCTGGGGAGGGCGAAAACGGCCTTCCCCACCCCTTCTGGAGGCTGGAAACAGCCTGTTTCCTGACTCCCAGTGGGCCCAGAAGGCCCGAAAATCAGCCGGCCGGTGCGCACATGCGCGCCGGACCTGAGCTCGCGTGCCCACTGATATGGCTCCGCGTGCCACTTGTGGGACCCGTGCCATAGGTTCGCCATCACGGCCCGATACCATTTCAGACAAATGGCTGTCCAATATCTTCTTAAAAACCTCCAGTCTTGGAGCATTCACAACTTCTAACGGCAACATGGTTTCACTGGTTTAATCGTTCTGTCAGGAAATGTCTCCTTAGTTCTAGGTTGAAAGTCTATGGAGATTCTCAGCCATCCAGGTCATGGTTGTCCCAAAGGTGCTTATTTTTTCAGGAGGCAACTGGACTTTCTTGTTTTTTCTTTTGAAGACGTTTCGCTTCTCATCCGAGAAGCTTCTTCAGCTCTGACTTGGATGGTGGGGAATGGAAGGATTTATACTCCTTGCAGACAGCTGGTCATTTGCATCCTTTTAGAGGGTTGTTGAGGCCACTTGGAGGTTTATCTGTGTCTTCAGGGTCACCTGAGTAGTGCAAATGGTTCCTGTAGTCTGCAATTTTTCCTCTGGAAATCCATTCCTACTCCCACACCATTACAGGAACTACAGGAACATTTGCCCTACTCAGGACACAGATAAACCTCCAAGTGGCCTCAATTACTCTCTAAAAGGATGCAAATGTCTGGAAGGAGTGTAAATCCTTCCATTACTTACCATTCAAATCAGAGCTGAAGAAACTTCTTCAGACAGTCCAGATGCCTCCTGAAAAAAGCACCTTTGGGTTAACCATGACCTGGATGAGTGAGAATCTCTACAGACTTTTAGCTATGCAATTTGGGATGAACACCTTTTGAATGGTGTGGAATGGATTTCCAGAGGAAAAATGGCAGACTACAGGAACCATTAGCACTATTCCGATGACCCTGAAGACACAGATAAACCTCCAAATGCTTCAACAAGCCTCTAAAAGGATGCAAATGACCAGCTGTCTGCAAGGAATATCAATCCTTCCATTCCCCACCATCCAGTCAGAGCTGAAGAAGCTTCTTGGATGAGAAGGGAAACGTCTTCAAAACAAAAAACAAGGAAGTCCAGTTGCCTCCTGAAAAAAGCACCTTTGGGACAACCACGCTGGGGGGTGGGACCATCCGGGCCCTCTTCACATAACCACGGCTGACCCACTGCTGAGGGAAAGGACCTATATCCAGGCACTCTTGAGGGCACATCATCGACCCCCAACCCAGTCAATGAACAAGCGGCCATTTTTTAAAGTTCCTCCAGCTATTCCCAGGGTGGGGGTGGGGGTCTCTGGCGTCCCCTCCTTCATGGGAACAAAGCCATGTGTTTAAAGCAGGGGTCCCCAAACTTGGCAACTTTAAGACTTGTGGACTTCAACTCCCAGAATTCTCCAGCCAGCAGCTGGAGAATTCTGGGAGTTGAAGTCCACAAGTCTTAAAGTTGCCAAGTTTGAAGATCTCTGGTTTAAAGACTCTGTAATATCCCAGTTAGAGTCAACAAGTGGGGGTGGGAAGGGGAGAGATCCCTTCCTTCCTCCATTCATTCATCTATCCACTATCCACCCACCCACCCATTTCTCCATCCATCCATCCATCCATCCATCCCTCCATTCATCCACACCTTCCTCCCTCTACCCACCCACTCACATCCATCCATCCATCCATTTCTCCCTCCATTCATTCATTCATCCACACCTTCCTCCCTCTACCCACCCACCCACTCACATCCATCCATCCACCCACCCACCCAGCCAATCCCTCCCTCCCTCCCTCCATCTTCTCCCGAGAAGTAGCTGTCTGGGACCTCCCGGAGAGAAAAGGTGCCCGCTGCACCCTCAAGCTTCAACCAGGAAGGAGGCCCCGCTTTCCAAACCGTAACCCGGGTTCAAGAGCAAAGCTCACCCGATTCTCGTCGTAGATGATCTGGACCAGGCTGCGGTGCTTCGACTCCAGGGGTGGGGGAGAGATGGACTTCTCGGGCTCCAGCGGTTTGGCCGCTTCTTCCTCCAGCTGTTGCTATAGAAGCAGCAGAAGAACAATCGAAAATAAGGCAGGGGGCGTGTCACAGTGTGATTTATTGTCAGTTGTATGTATATGTAGGGAGCTGCATCCCTATCTAATATAATGGTTCATTACTGAAACTCCATTCTTCCCTTCTTCTTCTGGCTTCCGACTGAGGAAGTCGCATTTTATAGCAGAGATGTAAACAAATGAGATTTTATTGTTTTTGTACCGAAATAAATATTTTACTTAGACTTTTAAACTGCGGTTTTATTTCTAATGTCTGAATTCCGGGAGAATGATCTATTTCGCCTCTGTGAGATTTATTCTCACTTCGTCAGGGCGCTCCTTGGAAGTCTCCCTCTCACAGCACTCCCTAGAACAGAGGTCTCCAACCTTGGCAACTTTACGACTTGTGGACTTCAACTCCCAGAATTCCCCAGCCAGTCTTCAACTCCCAGAATTCCCTAGCTGGCTGGGGAATTCTGGGAGTTGAAGTCCACACATCGTAAAGTTCTCAAGGTTGGAGACCCCTGCCTTAGAACACCCTGGTCCCCTCCCTACAAAATACCACCAGGCCATCCTTGACTTACAACTGGTCGCTTCACGATGGTTTCAAAGTGACTTGCAACCCACCCAAGTTACAACCGTCACACACACACACACACACACACACACACACACACACACACACACCTCTGCAGCCACAAGATAGCAATTCAGCCATTTGGCCACTTTGGCTCTCCTTTACGACGCTTGCACGGTCCTGTTGATTGTGACTTGCGAACTTCCCTAGCTGGCTTACTTAAGCAGAGTTCTCACTTGGGAAAGGGTTCATTTAACGGCCGCATGAATTCACGTATTCACCACGGACAAAATGCTTGTAAAATCAGAGCCAGTCATGTGATAACTCGCTTAACCACCAAAAGTCTGGTCCCAATGGTGGCCATAAGTCGAGGACTACCTGTATAAGTGTATCTGGACACGGCTGCCATTCAGCCCAATCCTTAGAAAATCTCGGTTTTGTTGATGTTGGGCTGAGATGGCGCAGTGGTTAAAAGCAGCACTGCAAGTTCAGCTGACTGCAAGTTCAGCTGACTGCTAGTTCAGCAGTTCAGCTGTTCAAATCTCACCAGGCTCAAGGTTGACTCAGCCTTCCATCCTTCCGAGGTGGGTAAAATGAGGACCCAGATTGTTGGGGGCAATATGCTGAACTCTGTAAACCGCTTAGAGAGGGCTGTAAAGCACTATGAAGCGGTATATAAGTCTAAATGCTATTGCTATTTTCTGCCTGATGCTCCCGAATCTCTAACAAGCTGCCTCGTCTCCCTGTCACACCCTCCCTCATGCTATGCTGGCCCCCGTGTTCTACCTGGCCAAAGGAAGCGATCTAGTCACACCTAGAACCCGATCAAAATGGATTCGTGTCTCCGACCGACTCCACTCTAGACCGTCTCGGGTTGAAATCTGGATGAAAAAGTCTCAACAGATTTCCGTAACGTCGGTTTCGGGAGGGGGGCGGGAATCTTGTTACCTGCTTTTTTCTCAACTTGGAGATCTGCTGTTCCACCATGGTGATCTCTCGGTCCACACGGTCCATGTTCTGGATCAGCTCCTCCTTCGAGAGCCGGGATGGGAGTAGATCCAGTTCCGAGTCAGGATGGGCAGAGGTGATGGGAGAAACCGGCTCCAGTTTGCCCGTGATGCCTCGATCCTGCAGACGGAAAAGAGGAACGGAAGTTCATGAGAAGAAAGCTCTTTCTAAGGAACCTCTAGGAAAACTCAAGGGATGACATTCTTGAACACCCAAAGCTTCTGTCGTCTGAATGCAGCCAAGTTGGGCCTATTGACTTGGCAACTGCCCTTCACTCCTCACACAGACCCTCCTCCTCCTTTCTCCAGATGACTCCATCTGCAACCTTAAACCAGGGAGAAGCTGCCTGGCTGGCCCTCAAAACAGCTGCTTCCCACCAGGAGACCTCATCCAAGTTGGCCATCTCGATTTCTAATGAGCAGGGAAGAGAGACAAGACCCTCATTGTTCCATAACACCAACTGTCACTCCCTCTGAGTCCTCCAGAAGGAACCCCTCCTCACAACTCGACTTCCTGTCTTTAGACAGCTGGATGGTAGAGGGGAGGGGGTTCCTTCTTTGAAGCCACCAGGAGCCAAGTCTCTCCATCATCTTGGCAGGCCCCTGAACATCTCATATGACCTATTCACACACACCCCACTCACCCCCAACGGCAGAGGATTTAGCTATCTCAGCTTCTGCCAAAGTTCAAGCATGACCAACCTCCAATTCAGACAAACCATCAAACAGTACACAACAGCTTTATCAAGGAACCACCAAGAAATACTCCCACCAACAAAGACAGGGCAAGCCACTTGTATATAAACAGAGAGCAAACCCCACATCCTTCTAGCACTGATGATGTCACCTAGTTGGGTCATGAAACGTCTGCAAGAAAACAACCAAGCTCAGAAAGCACCAAGAACCGCATAGTTGTCACCCTCCTCCCCTATCTCCTTCTCCACTCTACAAACCCCACTCCCTTCTAGCACTGATGATGTTATATAGTTGGGTCATGGAACATCTGCAAGAAAGCCACCAAGCTCAGAGGACACCACGAACCCCACAGTCATTGTCACCCTCCTCCTCCTCCCGTCTCCTTTTCCTCCTCACAAACCC
Source organism: Diadophis punctatus similis (assembly GCA_023053685.1). Lineage (NCBI taxonomy): Eukaryota > Metazoa > Chordata > Lepidosauria > Squamata > Dipsadidae > Diadophis > Diadophis punctatus. The sequence goes on from JALIGW010000048.1 coordinate 4,042,092, forward strand.
CACTCCCTTCTAGCACTGATGATGTTATATAGTTGGGTCATGAAACGTCTGTAAGAAAACCACCAAGCACAGAGAGCACCAAGGACCCCACAGTCCCCTTCCTCGTCCCTTCTGCAAACCCCACATCCTTCTAGCACTGATGATGTTATATAGTTGGGTCATGAAACGTCTGTAAGAAAACCACCAAGCACAGAGAGCACCAAGGACCCCCCCAGTCCTCTACCTCCTCCCTTCCTTCTCCCTTCTCCTTCTCCCTTCTGCAAACCCCACTCCCTTCTAGCACTGATTATGTTACCTAGCTGGGTCATGAAACGTCTGCAAGAAAACCACCAACCACCAACGACCCCTCATTTCAACCCCGAGCTACAAACATTCTCTTCTATCGATTTAGGACTATAATGGGCGGGCTCTATTACAGTCGTAATTCGAGGACTCCCTGTACACCTTCTCTTACCCTGGAGAATCCCTCTGTTCCTGCCTGGCTGAGCAGAGTTGGAGGCCTCAGCAGCGGCTCCTGTAACAGCTCCATCCGAGGCCGCTTGGTCTCAATAAACTCGATTTCCGACGATTTGCTCAGATCAGAGAGATACGAATGGGACTCGGTCCGAGCATGCGTCTCCTGGGATCTGCAGGGAAGTGAAAAGAGATTGGCTCAAGGAGCTCCAAGCCGATCGGTTTCTATAAAAAAGAAATTTTTAGACGGTTTCTCTCAAGACAATTCGTAAAGCCGTCTTTATAATCCCCAAAAAGGGCAAACTCCAAAGGAGAACTAAGAAAGCAACGAAAAAAGTTTTAAGGAAAAAAGCCTTGTATTTTATACTTATCAATAATGGCCGGCTCCCTAAGGAATCCAACATCAAGGTAGGAGCAATGCAGAATATTATTATTACGAATGAAGGCAAATATACACGTCCCAGGATGATGATGTGAGATCGAAAGTGGGTCGGTCACCGGAACCAGATATTTATTCTTCCAAGCGTTTGGATTTATGCCAGAGCCCACCTTCAGGGAATTTCTCTCCACCAAAATACGTGCTTTTGGGCTGTTCTGTGAGTCGTGTTTCAGTAGAGAGAAATTCCTTGAAGATTGGCCCCGGCAAAAGTCCGAAAGCTCGGAAGAGTACATCTGAGAGGGGGGAGGGGGGGAGGGAGAGGGGGAGAGGGAGAGAGAGGGAGAGAGAGGGAGAGAGAGTCTATGGAGAGTCAACAGCCCCCAGGTCTGGAGGTGGCTGATGAGAAAGAGGAGGAACAGTTGGGTCCAGTGCCTGATGCACGGATGCGCAGAAGACAGAAGAGAGGAGAGCAGTGGAAATCTATGGGCCGGTCCTTGGGACGGAAGTGTTGTGGCTCGCCAGCAGAGCTGGCGGCAGACTCGGACAGTGAGGTGGTTGGGGAGGAACCTGGGCCAGTCCTGGAATCTGGGGAAGGCTCTGATGAGTGCTCTGCGTTGGAGGCAGATGGGGCCAGGGCCGTCCAACAGTTATCAGCTACCTTCGGAGTCGGAGATAAGTGGGGCTGAAGAACAGCTGGAGCCTGTTCCCGATGGGCACATGCGCAGAGCTATCAGAAGAAGGGAACAATTAAGGAACAGAGGTCGACTCTGGAGTAAAAGCACAAAGGGACGCTAAATGACCACTCCCATAGGAAATAAATAGGAGCGAAAGGGGAGTGGTGTTTGCAGGAGACAATTAGTTCGTTTAATTAGTGTGAAGATCTGTTCGTGACTCTCAGAGACTCCTTGCCAAGTATTTTCTTGTACAGCATTGCATTTGGAAGATATCAGCCTGGCAGCTCTCCAAACCTGATAAGGTCTGTGGTTGTAAATTCACCTTTGAAAGACCGTTTGCCAGGACTTTGCTGGATGTGAATGAGAGGAATTCACATTAGCTTAATAAAAAGGGGTTTCGTCGGGACAAGGAGTCTGCTTCGTGATTGTGTGAAGCCTAGGTCAGAACAGGAAGAGCCACCGCTGCTAGCAAAGCCCCACCCTAGCTCTGGGGATAAAAGGCAGGGGGCGGAGATGAATAGATGTGGCAGACAACTATTCATCTTCCGAACAGACAGACTTGTTAGCCTGCGAAAGAAACTTTTTGCTGGGGCTGCCGGCGCTCCTAATAAAGGAATCATTGATTTAACTACAGAGAGTTTGTCGTGTTTGGGGAGCTGGGCCAGAACACCTTCGATCTCGCAAAATATTATTGTACGATGTCACAAACTCTGCCATACAGATAGTCCTCAACTTAAGACTATAATTGAGCCTGGCAATTACAACTGTTGTTAAGTCGCAAAGCGGATCATCGCGTGATCGTGGCAGTTTGGACACGCACACTAGGGTTGTCGAGCGAACACGATGATGGTCCAATCGGAAGCAAGCCATTGTTTTAAGCAAAAAATGTGGTAACTGCAGCCACGTGCACCAGTTGTCCAGCACACAGAATACAGTCTCTGTCCGTGTGTGTGTGTGTGTGTGTGTGTGTGTGTGTGAGAGAGAGAGAGAGAGAGAGAGAGAGAGAGAGAGAGAGAAAACTTCAAAACTGGGTCATAAGTGTCTTTTGGGACGAAAAAAATCAGTTGGAACCTCGAACGGGTCCCATCTCTTTAGTCTTACCTTTCATTTCCCGGCTGAAATTCAGATAACAGGGAGGGTCTGCGTCGTTGGGGGTGTAAGAGGGACCCTGGGGGCAGGTGGGAAGGGTATTCTCTGGGATGGTGCTGATATTCCAAGAGACTCACATCCTAAAACAGAAGAATAAACCTTCAGGGTCGAAATCACGTATAGGTATAGTCCTCGACTTAACAATAGTTCACTTAGCGACCGTTCGAAGTTACAACAGCACGGGAAAAAAATTGACTTAGGACCCTTTTTCACACTTACGACCATTGCAGCCTCCCCATGGTCACGTGATCACAATCCAGACGCTCGGCAAACTGGTTCGTATTTATGACGGCTGCAGTGTGTCCCGGTGGGGTGTCACATGATCCCTTTTTGAGCCCATCATTTCTGTTGCTAAACTAGACGGTTGTTCCGTGAGTTTTGTGCCCCGTTTGACGACCTTTCTTGCCACAGTTGTTAAGTGAATTCCCTGCCATCGTTAAGTTAGTCACACGGTTGTTGAATGGATCTGCCTCCCCCGTTGACTTGGCTTGGCAAAAGGGGGATCGTGTGGCACAGGGACGGTACATTCTCTACATCCTCTATATCAGGGGTCTCCAACCTTGGCAACTTTAAGCCTGGAGGACTTCAACTCCCAGAATTCCCCAGCCAGTCTTCAACTCCCAGAATTCCCTAGCTGACTGGGGAATTCTGGGAGTTGAGAAGTCCTCCAGGTTTAAAGTTGCTGAAGTCCACAAGTCTTAAAGTGGCCAAGGTTGGAGACCCATGCTCTATATCAATGCTCCCCAACCGGTGTGCCACGGCACACTGGTGTGCCGTGAGGCCATGCCAAGTGTGACGCGGCAAAAGCTCGCGTCATTCAAGGGTGGCCAAACTGTGGCGCATGCGCCAAATGTGGCGCATTGGATGATTGCCTCGGCTTGAGTTTTAAGAGACAGCAAGACGCGGACGGGAGAGGCAGGTCTGGTCATTAAGCCTGTTGGCCGCTGCAGCGAGGCTTAATGAGCAAGACCTGCCTCTCCCGCCCACGTTTTGCTTTCTTTTAAAACTCAAGCCGAAGAAGCAGGTGGGGGAAGCGGCCCCCGGCCGCTTCCCCCACCCACCTGGGCGCCGCCATTTGCGGTCTTTTGCCCTCTGCGCATGCACACAGCGTTCTGTGCATGCGCAGAAGGCAAAACTCAAATGGCGGCATCCAGGCGGGCCCGCCCACCCGGGACGCCTGGGCCAATTGGCGCATGGTATCATTAAGGTTGGCCACCATTGACCTACCTAATTATCAAATAAAATAATAAATCAAGTAATTCTGTTATGCGCAGTTTGACATTCCTATACTATTATACTCTTCAAAACGATATTTTGAAGATTATATTTGTTTTTTATCCAATTTTTGTATTTGGTGTGCCGTGGAATTTTGGGAGAGGCTATGGTGTGCCGAGGGTGACAAAAGGTTGGGGAGCACTGCTCTATATCACTTATCCTTGATCTTCTACCTTGGCTTTTGGGTTCTTCTGGAAAAACAAAGCCAGTCAGGAAATTTTAATCCCCGGCTTGCTTATTCCCCAAAACTCTTCTCCTTCTGCAGGGCCAGAACTGGAAACCAAGGGTTGGGTTTTCTGTAACCTCCTGACGAAGCCTCCGCAAGAGAAACTTAAGAGTGATGCAACAAGAGAAGAAACCCACAATTTGAGGAAACATCTTCACTTTAGTGCCTGGGAGAGTCTGAAGAACTTTGAGGTACATTGAAGGCTCCATAATGTATACATCTAGGTCAACAGTACTCAGGAAAAAAAAGGAGAAGTAAAGAAAACCCCTAGTCAACCCCTTTTGGGTCAAAGGAGAAACTTCCTCAAAATTAACAGTCATCTTTAGAGTCAAAACCGCATCAACTGTACCAGACTATTCTCCAGAAGTTTAACATCTTGGTTAAAATTTCCTTCCTGGTTTACCGTATTTTTCAGAGTATAAGACGCACCTTTTTGCCCCCCAAAAGATGCTGAAAATTTGGTCCAAACGAAGCTTTTTTTTCCAGCCCTAACAAGGTGCTAACGATCTTCCCAGCTTGCAGGATTTTTTCATTGCTACTCCCTCCGAAGAAGTTTTTTTCCAGCCCTAAGTCTTTGCAGGCTTGTTTTCATTGCTATTCCCTCCGAAAAAGGTTTTTTTCAGCCCTAACCAGGGGATAAAATAATGTGCTGAAGCTGATCAGACTAAGGATGCTAGCCAGATGAATACCTGGTAGGTAGATATTTTCCCTGATTTTCCTCCCCAAAAACTAAGGTGTGTCTTATACTCCGGTGCGTCTTATACTCCAAAAAATACGGTATTTATTTTTCCCCCACAGAATTTGGTTATCCCTGCTTTACCTTCATTTCAAGGCACTTTATCTGTCCCTGGATCTGCCCCTCATGCCCAGACTTCCACCCTGACCCCAGGCAGGGGTGGGTTCCTCCCGGTACGCTCTTACCTGTTGGTCGCCGCAGAACCGAAGAAGCCAGTGGCATTCGCGGCGCGGGGCTTCCCCCGCCCGCTTTCCCCCCGCCCGCCTAGACGCCGCCATTTGCGTTCTTTTGCCCTCTGCGCATGCACAAAGTGTTCTGCTTGCGCAGAGGGCAAAAGAACGCAAATGGTGGCGTCCAGGCGGGCAGGGGAAAGTAGGCGGGGGAAGCCCCACGCCGCGAACGCCACCTGCTTCTTCGGTTCTGTGGCGACCAACAGGTAAGAGCGTACCGGCAGGAACCCACCTCTGACCCCAGGTCTGCATTCGCACTTCAGGCTCAACCCCATGTTGCTTCCACCACACTTCCTGACAAAAGCTACAAGAGGTTGGCTTTGCAAAACATCTGAAGCCCCGTGTCATGGCTGACTAAGCCCCACAAGGGCTGGATTCAGGTCAAGTTGGAAATGGCCATAGCCTACTTTGCTACTCAATGAAGCCATTCCTCAATTCGTACAGGGTTAAGATGATGTTACCTAGTTTGGGTCCTGAAACGTCTGCAAGAAAGCAACCAAGCTCCGAGAGCACCAAGGATCCCTCATTTCAACCCTGCGCTACAAATATTCTCTTCTGTTCAAAGGTGGGATTCAGCCGGTTCGGACAGGTTCGGGCGAACCGGTAGTAGCAGGGCGCAATCCCGTCCTATATCGCTGTGTTGATGCCTCATGCATGTGTGGATGGCACGCACGAGTGAATTGCCGTGTTTTGTGATGCCACATGCATGTGTGGATGGCACGTGCGTGAGCAAAGCAAGCGCACTCACATTTCCAGTGCTGGGCGAACCGGTTGTGACAGTAAGGGAAGCCCATACTGCTTCTGTTGGTACTGATGGTGTTACCTAGTTGGATAACGAAACATCTGCCAGCTAACTCGGAGAACACCAAGGACCTAACAGCTGAACCTTGAGCTACAAATATTCTCTTCTTTTGATACTGATGATGTTGTCTAGTTGGGCAATGAAATGTCTGCAAGCAACCATCCAAGTTCAGAGGACATCAAGGACTCCATAGTTGAACCCCTGAGCTACAAATATTCTCTTCTATTAGTACCGGTGATGTTACCTAGTTGGGTCATGAAATCAGACCCCATAATCCCTTGCCGGGTGGAGTCTGGGCAACGGAATGGAGCTAGCAGAGTGTTTTAATGGCCGGATGACCTTCCTGTCGCCGTATTCCTTCTCCTCCTGCTTCCATTGATGATATTACCTAGTTGGGTCGTGAAATGTCTGCAAGAAAACCTCCAAGCTCAGAAACACCAAGGATTCCACAGTTCAACCCTGAGCTATAAATGTTCTCCTTTATGGATTAATTCATACACTCTCCTAGAGCGATTCTAAATGCCTGGAGGTGCCACCTCGTTCATCTCAAAAGCTTCCAAAAGGTACCTTAGAACATAGAATCACAGGGCTGGAAGGAACCTCAGAGGTCTTCTAGTCCAACCCCTTGCTCAAGCAGGAGACCTATACCATCCCGGTCAAGTAGTTGTCCATCCAGTCTATTTTTGAAAACCTCCAGTGATGGAGCACCCCAGGAGGCAATTTCCCTTTACCGCTAAGCTGGATCTATCTTTGACAAGCTTCAACCCACTGCTTCTTGTCCTGCCTTTATGAGGTAAGGCTGAAGAACACACAGTGCGGTGTGAATAGGGGAAGAGAGTCCACCAGTGTCCAACCACGAGACCTTCTCTGCTCAGTTGATACTCTGAACTCAACAACGTGACTGAAAGCATCTTCTAAGATGTTAGAGAACGCCAACGCTTTCAATAAATCACCATCACTATACAGGGATCCTAAAGTGGATCCCTAAATCCCATCTGGGCACCCATTAACTATCATCCATGGTGTCCACAAGGCTATAAGAAATACTTGGAGATTGAAGGAAACAACCCATCAACCGTGTAAAGCCATCCAACTAGGCTTCCAACTCTGATGGAGCCCATTTGTTAAAAAATATTCCTATCCCCCTTCTTCTACATCAGGGGGTCTCTAAGTTTTGCAAATTTAAGTCTTGCCCACCCCCAACAAGAATTCCCCTGCTAGCATGGAGAACATTACCAGGATTTAGCTGGCTGAGGAATTCTGGGAGTTGAAGTCCACAAGTCTTAAAGGACCCAAGTTTAGAGACCCCAGCTGTAGATTATTAAGGGCTTCCCTGGGGAATTCTGGGGGTTGAAGTCCACAAGTCTTAAAGGAGTCAAGTTTGGAGACCCCAGCTGTAGGTTATTAAGGGCTTCCCTGGGGAATTCTGGGAGTTGAAGTCCACTAGTCTTACAGTCACCAAGTTTGGAGACCCTTGTTGTAGATTAAGAGCTTCTCTTCTCAAGATAGTTGGATTTCGACAGCTCAGGAAGGTTGCCAGCTGTTTCAAGGGCCGCCAACTGACCAGGTAAATTCCAAGCAAGGTTGAGGAAGTGGGTGGCAGATCTATGTTGTTGATAAATTAATAAAATTAACAACCAAATTCCCAGAAAAAGAAAAGAAGTTACTCGAAGGTTACTGTGAAAATTTAGAATTTTTCCCCCCATCAAACTTTGGAGATTTGATCATTTGCCATCACCCAAGTTGAGACTCTGGAAAGAGTACAGAGAAGAGCAACAAAGATGATTAGGGGACTGGAGGCTAAAACATATGAAGAACGGTTACATGGGCATGGCTAGTCTAGGGAAGGGAAGGACCAGGGGTGACATGATAGCACTCTTCCAATATTTGAGGGGCTGCCACAAAGAAGTGGGGGTCAAGTTATTCTCCAAAGTACCTGAAGGCAGGACAAGAAGCAATGGTTGGAAACTAATCAAGGAGAGAAGCAACCTAGAACTAAGGAGAAATTTCCTCACAGTGAGAACAATGAATCAGTGGAACAACTTGCCTCCAGAACTTGTGAATTCTCCAATACTGGAAGTTTTTAAGAAGAGACTGGACAACCATTTGTCTAAGAGCCGAGATGGTGCAGTGGTTAAATGCAGCACTGCAGGCTACTGCTAGTTCAGCAGTTCAGCTGTTCAAATCTCACCAGGCTCAAGGTTGACTCAACCTTCCATCCTTCCGAGGTGGGTAAAATGAGGACCCAGATTGTTGGGGGCAATATGCTGAACTCTGTAAACCGCTTAGAGAGGGCTATAAAGCACTATGAAGCAGTATATAAGTCTAAGTGCTATTGCTATTGCTAAATGGTATAGGGTTTCCTGCCTGTGCAGGGGGTTGGACTAGAAGACCTCCAAGGTCCCTTCCAACTCCGTTCCTCTATTCTATTCTATTCTATTCTATTCTATTCTATTCTATTCTATTCTATTCTATTCTATTCTATTCTATTCTATTCTATATTTTATATTCTATTCTATATTCTCTTCTCCTCTCCTCTCCTCTCCTCCCCTTTTCTATTTTCTATTTTTTTTCTATTTTCTATTCTATTATTCTATTATTCTATTCTATTCTATTCTGTTCTATTCTATTCTATTCTATTCTCTTATTCCATTCCATTCCATTCCATTCCATTCTATTCTTATTCTTATTCTACTTTTGACCTTGCGATTGTTATCCCTGTTTTTCGGTTTTACGTACAAGCCGTTTGGGAGTTCAGGGTGTGCTTAAGTTGGTGGGTTGACCTTATTTCCTTATCCCTTTTCTTTCGACTGTGGGCCTTTTATTGAATTTTTATCTTGTAAGTCTGCGGGGAGTCAGAATTATTCAAATGCTAATAATAATACCTGGCACAGTTCCCTGCCTCTAAGAGTCTTAAGTTCCCATGATAAGATTGTTCTTTTTTCCTTTCCCACCCCCCAACCCCATTAATTGAGCTCAGGGGCTATTTTGGGCAAGTCTGATATTACAATGGGCTCCTTTGGATCTCCCTTTTTTCTCTGCTCTCACCTGTGGGGGGGGGAGTCTTTTGCTTTGGATCTAGAAAGCAAAGCAGGCAAACAAACATCCATTCCGGAGTTGCGGGACAATGAGGAACGAAGGTACGCACCAGATGAACGTAATTATGGTTTATTTTAGTATCTTCGGGACCGCCTGCTACCGCATACCTCCCTGCGACCGGTTAGATCGCACAGGGCTGGCCTGCTCCGGGTTCCGTCAGCTAAACAATGTCGGCTGGCGGGCCCGCGGGCGAGGGCCTTCTCTGTGGCGGCTCCTACCCTCTGGAACCAACTCCCCCCCCCCCGAGATCCGGACTATCCCCACCTTATTGGCCTTCAGAAAAGCCGTGAAGACCTGGCTCTTTCGGCAAGCCTGGGGCCATTGATTGTCGATGCTGGCCCTTGTAATGAAAGGATTGAATGATTGAGTTGACTAAATGTCTTTTTCTATATTGTTATACTGTATTTTAACCCCGTTTTTAAATTTTTTTTATACTGATGTTATTTGTATTGCTGTTAGCCACTCAGAGTCCCTGCGGATTTGAGCGGCATATAAATAAATAAATAAATAGATAGATAGATAGATAGATAGATAGATAGATAGATAGATAGATAGATAGATAGATAGATAGATAGATAGATAGATAGATAGATAGATAGATAGATAGATAGATAGATAGATAGATAGATAGATAGATAGATAGATCAATAGATCAATAGATCAATAGATCAATCAATCAATCAATAAATACTGTATTTTTCGGAGTATAAGACGCACCAGAGTATAAGACGCACCTTAGTTTTTAGGGAGGAAAATAAGGGGGGGGGAATCTGCCTACAAGGTATTCATCTGGCTAGCATCCTTAGTCTGGTCAGCTTCAGCACATTATTTTATCCCCTGGTTAGGACTTAAAAAAACCTTCTTCTGAGAGAGTAACAATGAAAGAGCCTGCAAGCCGGTAAGAGCTGGGAAGATCATTAGCACCTGGTTAGGGCTAGAAAAAAACTTATTCGGAGCAAGTAGAGCAATGAAAAAAAATTCTGCAAAGACTTAGGGCTGGAAAAACATTCTTTGGAGAGAGTAACAATGAAAAAGCCTGCAAGGCAAGAGCTGGGAAGATCTGTTAGCACCTAGTTAGGGCTGGAAAAAAGCTCCGAAAAAGCTACATTCAGAGTATAAGACGCACCCAAATTTTCAGCCACTTTTAGGGAGGAAAAAGGTGGGTCTTATACTCCAAAAAATACGGTAAATAAATTTTATGCAGACTTTCTGCCTGCAAAGAGACAGTCTCTTCCCTGTGGGGGCGGGCAGAGGGGGGAGGATTTTAAACTCAGTTCTGACCTGTAAGTGCATTTATGTTTCCCGGCTGTCTCTCTTGGCTTGCTTGAAAGAAATCTGACCTCAGATCAGCTGAAGTGGACTCTGTTTGCAAATGCAGAATGGCAGGCTTTGTGCTTGTCAAGACTTTGTACTTTCTAAAAGGCACGGGGGCGGCGAAGGGATGGGGTTTCCCTTGCAATCGTGATTGTTCACGGAAGATCCATAAATGTCAGCCTCAGGGCTGACCCAGCACACTCAGAGGAGTATTATATGGGTAGTCCTTGATTTATGACCAGAATTTGACCAATGGGTGGAAACTAAACAAGGAGAGAAGCAACTTAGAACTAAGGAGAAATTTCCTGACAGTTAGAACAATTAATCAGTGGAACAGCTTGCCTCCAGAAGTTGCGAATGCTCCAACACTGGACGTTTTTAAGAAGATGTTGGATAACCATTTGTCTGAAGTAGTGTAGGGTTTCCTGCCTAAGCAGGGGGTTGGACTAGAAGACCCCCAAGGTCCCTTCCAACTCTGTTATTATTATTATTATTATTTGCTAGTTGCTAAGTGTGTTGGCTGTTAAGGGAGCTGCTCCGGGTTTTGCAATAGCCATAGCACTTTTATATACCGCTTCACAGTGCTTTACAGCCCTCTTTAAGTGGTTTACAGAGTCAGCCTCTTGCCCCCAACAAGCCAGTGAGAATCAAACTTGACAGAATTAGCCTGCAAAATTGCATTCTGCACACCATGGATGGATGGATGGATGGATGGATGGATGGATGGATGGATGGGAGGGAGGGAGGGAGGCAAGGAGGGAGCGAGGAAGGAAGGAAGGAAGGAAGGGGAGGGGAGGGGAGAGAAGGGGAAGGAAGGAAGGAAGGAGGGAGGGAGGGAGGGAGGGAGGGGGAGGGAAGGAAGGAAGGAAGGAAGGAAGGGGAGGGGAGGGGAGGGGAGAGAAGGGGAAGGAAGGAAGGAGGGAGGGAGGGAAGGAAGGAAGGGGAGGGGAGGGGAAGGAAGGAAGGAAGGAAGGAAGGAAGGAGGGAGGGAGGGAGGGGGGAGGGGGAGGAAAGGAAGGAAGGGAGGGAGGGAGGGAGGGAGGGAGGAAGTAAGTTAAGGAAGGAAAGAAGGAAGGAAGTTAAGGAAGGAAGGAGAAAAGGAAGAGCAACAGCAATAGCACTTAGAAGTATATACCGCTTCACAGTGCTTTACAGCCCTCTCTAAGCGGTTTACAGAGTCAGCATCTTTCCCCCAACAATCCGAGTCCTCATTTTCCTGACATAGAAAGGATGGAAGGCTGAGCCAATTTTAAGCCAGTCAGGATCGAACTCCTGGCAACGAGCAGAGTCAGTTTGCAAAACTGCATTCTAACCACCGCGCCACCAGGGCTCCTACAACTTTTTCTGCCAGGTTTTTGTGATGTGAATCACTGCGGTTCTTAAGTGAATCGCGTGGTCACTGAGCGAATCCGGCTTCTGCCGTTGGCTTTGACCCCGGGGTTAAATGCTGCAACCGTTATAAACCATACTGCTGGCCAAGCACCCGGATTCTGATCACGCAATCATCTCCTTCCCAAAGGCCACCCCAAGGCTCTAGTCCTCATGACCCAGAAGCCCACTCTTGCCCCACTGGCACGCCCACAGCCTGCCAACGGCAACGATGTTCAATGCTTGGATGAAGTTGGACCGGCAGAGAAGAAAGGATACTCACCACATGAGACTGATTTAACGCCACGGGGTAGGACATGGTGTGGGAGGGGTAGTGGGTCTCTGCCCCTCGCCAGGTCTGGGTTGCCGGTTGCGTAGATCCAGCCATTGCCAAAGGGGGTGGGGTGAGCAGTCTTCTTTATGGGGGGGGGGGGGTCTCTCCTAAGAATCAGCGATGCAACGCACTAAGGAATCCCGGAGTTCGGGCCCACAATGCTTGTCCCAGCCATGTCCCGTCGTTCCTATAAGGGAAACAAAAGCAGGCTGGATTAGATTAGAGTCCCGTTGAAAAAAAGGGGTGAGTTTGAGACAGTTAAATGGCGGGGGGTAACCTCCCTCCCATGCAGGAGTCACAACTTCAACTTTAATTCTCGGTCCAGAAAAAAACGAGAACCACCGTCTGGCCGGAGCATCTGAAATCCTGGGCTTACGACCATAATTGAAACCAGAATTTCCATCCCTTAAGCTAGGCAGCCCTGGTTTCTTTTCTTTTTTTTATGCCAAGGTTGTTAAGTGAATTACCGCAGTTGTTAAGTGAATTACACTGGCTGTTAAGCAAATCTGGCTTCTCCCCCCCCCCCTTAACTCGGTTTGTCGGAAGTCAGCTGGGATGGTTGCAAATGATGATCGGTGACACAAGCAACACCCCCTGGGATGACACACAACCATTGTAAACATACAATTTCGATCACACGTGACTAGGGAGATGCTGCAACGGTCATTAAGCGGGAGTACCGGTGTTAGAACCCTGTTCAAACGATTGGGTTTGCTAATATATGAACAAGCCACAAATCAATGTTATGTGTATATCGCTTTAAATGAATTGTCAGCTGATTACTATATAAGGAAGCAAGAGAGCATGCTCAGAATGGTGATGGTGATGGTGATTAATGTCTGTGTGGGTTTGAAGGTGTGTTCCGGAGTGCTGACTCTCTGCTGATTATCTCTGCTGCTTCACTGTTGAGCAATTGACTTTGTGACTGTGTGAAATTGCTGTGAAGAGCTGCTGTGGAAAGAGTAACTATCTGTGATAGTGTAGAATTTGATTGATAGCTATAATCTTTGTTTGTTAGTTAAAACAAAGATAGGCAAGAAGAAGAATCTTCGCATTGACTGACTAACTGTGTATGACTTGGACTTCCTATTGAACTTTGCTACTACTTTAAGTAAACTATTTGTAAATACTAAACTGATCTGTTTATTGACTGAATAGCATTCATATCAAACTGCAACACCACAACCACAACACATTTTGCTGTGTATGTGCTCACCAGCACAATAACCCCTTAACAACCGGTTTTAAGTCACTCTTTTTAGGGCCTTTGTAACTTTGAACGGTCATTCAACACTTGGCTTGTAAAGCGAGGACAACCTACGTAACCTGCTCTTTTTCACGGGTCCTTAAATTATTTTGCATAGTCGATTTACAACAATTCATTTAGTGACTGTTCACAGTTACAACAACAGTGAAAAAAAGTGACTTACAGTCATTTTTCACACTTACAGCCTTTCCTTTCCCCATGGCCACATGATCAAAATTCAGATGCTTGGCAACTGGCATGTACTTATGACGGTTGTAGTGTCTTGGGGTCACGTGATCCCCTTTTGCGGCCTCCCCATGAGCAAAATCAAGACGGAAGCCAGATTCACTTAACAACCAGAAAGAAAGTTCATAAAACGGGACAAAACTCTGTGGAGATTCTCAGTCCTCCAAGTCACGGTTGTCCCAAAGGTGCTTATTTTTTCAGGAGGCAACTGGACTTTCTTGTTTTTTTTTTCTTTTGAAGACGTTTCGCTTCTCATCCAAAAAGCTTCTTCAGCTCTGACTTGGACCGCGGGGACTGGAAGGAATGATATTCCTTGCAGACAGCTGGTCATTTGCATCCTTTTAAGAGGGTTGTTGAAACACTTGGAAGTTTAGCACTAATAGGAATGGATTTCCAGAGAAACAAGAAAAAAATATTGCAGACTACAGGAACCATTTGCACCACTCAGGTGACCCTCAGGACACAGATAAACCTCCAAGTGCTTCAACCACCCTCTAAAACAGGGATGCCAAACTCAATTTCATTGAGGACCACATCAGGGTTGTGTTTTACCTCGGGGGGTGACAAGGCCATGGGGGGACATGACCAGCTCGACGTCACTCGTGTCAGGGGCATCTGTGGTGGCCCGAGCGCTCTGCCAGCGAAAACAGGCTCCCGATCTCTGTTTTCGGCTGTGACAGCCTCCTGCCACCCTCTGCCAGTGAAAACGGAGCTCAGCAGGGCCGCCCACAGCCCTCCCGAGCTACATTTTCGTTGGCAGAGGCATCACGGGCCGGTCCTTTGCTGTTTCCAGGGCGGCACTGTTCCCTCTAAGCTGCGCGGCCGCGCAGCCACGCACGTAACAAGAGAACACCGTGCAAAAGTTTCTAACTTCCGCATGGCATTTTCTAATGGCAGAGGCGGCGCGCCTGCGCGGCCGCGCACATGAAAAGAGAACGCCGCGCTTCCCAACAACCTCCCCAAAATGTTGGAAATGTAAAAAGGAGATCGGAACATACTACCACCAATGGTGGACTTGCCCTAAAGCCAGAAATTTCTGGAACAAAATTAGAGCTTGGTTGGGAGAAATATTACAGAGAGAGATTGCATTAAAACCTGAATTGTTTTTATTGGGGATACTGCGCACGAGATACTCAAAAGAAGAAAGATATTTAATTTTACACATAGTCACAGCAGCTAGATTAACATACGCCCAGAATTGGAAATTAGAACACGTCCCCACTGCTTCGATGGTCATCAGAAAAATACTTGATTGCGCAGAAATGTGCAAACTAACAATGTAGATCCACGGAAAAGATGACACGGATTTCTACGAAATATGGAATAAGGTATATAATTGGATCAAACAAAACCCAAAATTAAAAATTTGGCAGATGAATTGAGATATATTTATAAATACTTTCTTTACAAGCTGTAATTAAATAAACTAACTTATGGATGATAATCACCGATACTCACGACATGGAACGTACTTAAAATGTATATATAGATTTTGATACAAAACAAACACTTTAATAACGCTGTTAAAGCATTGGACTATTCTGTGTTGTTGTGTGTAAATACGTGTACTCGTTTGTGTTTCGTGTGCTTCGTTTGTGTCTTTGTGTGTGCTGTTTGTGTCTTTTTTCTTATTGTAAAAATTTAATAAAGATTATTTTTTAAAAAAAGAAAAGAAAAGAGAACACCGCGCACCGTTTTCTGATGTTACAATGAACATTGCAGGGCGGCCCCACAGGCCAGATCTAAGCACCCGGCGGGCCTTGAGTTTGACACCCCTACCCTAAAAGGATGCAAAAGGCCAGCTGTCTGCAAGGATTTCAGATTATTAGAGTTGGAAGGGACCTTGTAGGTCATCTAGTCCAACCCCCCCGCTCAAGCAGGAGTCCCTACAACATTTCAGACAAATGGCAGTACAATCTCCTTTTGAAAGTCTCAAGTGTTGGAGCTCTCACAATCTCCGTAGGCAAGCTGTTCCACTGGTATATAATATAAATCCTTCCATTCCCCACCATCCAGTCAGAGCTGAAGAAGCTTCTTGGATGAGAAGTGAAATGTCTTGAACAGAAAAAAAAACAAGAAAATTCAGTTGCCTCCTGAAAAAGCACCTTTGGGATGGGACAAAACTCACTTTATTTTATTTATTTATTTATTTTATTACTTGCATTTATATGCCGCTCAACTCCGCAGGGACTCTGAGCGGCTAACAAAAACACAAATAACATCAGCATAAAAACATTTAAAAACAGAGTAAAAATACAATATAACGATATATAAAAATAGTTAATCAATTCAATCATTCAATCCTTTCATTACAAGGGCCAACATCAACAATCAATGGCCCCAGTCTTGCCGGAAGAGCCAGGTCTTCACGGCTTTTCTGAAGGCCAATAGGGTGGGGGTAGTCCGGATCTCAGGGGGATGTTGGTTCCAGAGGGTAGGGGCTGCCACAGAGAAGGCCATCGCCAGCCGACATTGTTTAGCTGACGGAACCCGGAGCAGGCCAGCCCTGTGCGATCTAACCGGTCGCAGGGAGGTATGCGGTAGCAGGCGGTCCCGAAGATACTGTGGCCCTGAACCATATAGGGCAGTGATGGCGAATCTTTTTAGGTTCGTGTGCCAAAAAGGGGGGTGCGCTCACATACCCACACCCATTTCCTCCCCCTCACGCATGCGCACAACACCCCCCCCATGCTGCCCCCTGCGCATGCGCACAAACCCCCACCCCCCGCGCAAAGGCCTTACCGGAGCCTGGGACGACGAAACGGGCAAACCGGAAGTTCGGGAAAATGCACTTCCGGTTTGTCCATTTCATCGTTTTTTGCATTCCGGGGCTTCAGGGAGTTTCCCTGAACCCTCCTGAGTGCAAAAAACAGCTCACCGGCAAACCGGAAGTGCATTTTTCCGCACTTCCGGTTTGTCCATTTTGTAGTTTTTTGCATTCCGGGGCTTCAGGGAGCTTCCCTGAACCCTCCGGAGTGCAAAAAACAGCTCATCGGCAAACCGGAAGTGCATTTTTTCCGCACTTCCGGTTTGTCCGTTTTGTAGTTTTTTGCATTCCGGGGCTTCAGGGAGTTTCCCTGAACCCTCCGGAGTGCAAAAAAACAGCTCACTGGCAAACCGGAAGTGCGTTTTTTTTGCACTTCCGGTTTGCCGGTGGGCAACGCTCGCGTGCCCTCCGCTATAGCTCCGCGTGCCACCTGTGGCACGCGTGCCATAGGTTCTCCACCACGGATATAGGGCTTTAAAGGTAACCACCAACACCTTAAATTGCATCCGAGACTAATGGGCAACCGTAAGATGGCAGTCGTGTGGGTGTATCTGGGAACACCCACAACAGCACGTGCAGCTGCATTTTGCACCAATTGAAGTCTCCGAATGCTCTTCAAGGGTAGCCCCATGTAGAGCGCGTTGCAATAATCAAGCCGTGAGATGATAAGGGCATGAGTGACTGTGAGAAGTGCCTCCCGATCCAAGTAGGGTCGCAATTTAACAACTTAACAAATGTCTTCACTTAAGAACAGAAACTTTAGGTTGAACTGTGGTCTTAAGTCGAAGGCTACCTCAAGGACCAGAGAGGTACTGGTACCACTCTATAAAGCCTTGGTCAGACCACACCTAGAGTACTGCATCCAGTTTTGGTCACCACACTACAAAAAAGACATTGAAACCCTAGAGAAAGTGCAGAAGAGAGCAACCAGGATGATAAAGGGTCTGGAAAATAAAACATACAAAGAGCGGTTGCAGGAACTGAGCTTGGCCAGTCTGGCGAAGAGAAGGACCAGGGGTGACATGATAGCAGTGTTCCAATACTTGAGGGGATGCCACAGAGAGGAGGGGGTCAGGCTGTTCTCTATGGCACCAGAAAGCCAAACAAGGAATAACGGATGGAAGCTGACCAAGGAGAGATTCAACCTGGAAGTGAGGAAAAACTTTCTGACGGTGAGAGCGATCAACCAGTGGAACAGCTTGCCAGCGGAGGTTGTGAGAGCCCCAACACTTGTGACCTTCAAGGGGAGACTGGACTGCCATCTGTCTCAAATGGTGTAGGAACTCCTGCTTGAGCAGGGGGTTGGACTAGATGACCTACAAGGTCCCTTCCAACTCTAATAATAAATCTAAATCTAAAATCTAAATCTATACAGTGGAAGGTACGCGTTGCTTTGTCAGGATTTCTATTAAAAGCCCCCACCCCTAGTTCTCCAGTTGTTGCTCTCGACCTCCAGGTGTTGCAATAAGCCCTCCACTCCCATCCTGAAATAAGTCTTACTTACACCCTGCTTAAATTGGCAATAGCAAAGTTGACCCAACCGTTTTCTCCAAACCAAGCTTGGGTTGTTTTTTTTTTCTTCCCCTTCATCCATTGCAGCATTGAAATAATGTTGTTTTTCTTGCATGGTTTCCAAAAGGGAAGAGAAAAAGGAAATGCAACGTACCACCAACAGAATTCGGCTTCCTCGGAATTTGTTCCTGGGATTGCGTAACGTGAGTTTTTGCAAAAATGACCCCAGGTTCATTCTTGGGTAGCTCAGCTTCCCCACTCGGCTCCCGGAAAGGGTTGAACCTACGCCTGTTTCAAGAGATTTCTCCGCATTCTTTTCAACA
Source organism: Diadophis punctatus similis (assembly GCA_023053685.1). Classification (NCBI taxonomy): domain Eukaryota; kingdom Metazoa; phylum Chordata; class Lepidosauria; order Squamata; family Dipsadidae; genus Diadophis; species Diadophis punctatus. The sequence continues at coordinate 4,060,225 of JALIGW010000048.1, forward strand.
ACCCCCCCCCACGTCCTTTACAGGCGGTCCTTGGCTTACAACCCTCCGTTAAGCAAGCTTTCGAAGTTATCGCCAAACTGGGTGAGGGGGAAAATAACTTATAACCGATCCTCAGACTTATGACCATCACAACATCCCTGCAAGTCACATGGTCACCGCTTGTGTCTTTCCAAGCTAGCTTCCAACTGGCAGCAGGTTGCAAATGGTGCGCACATCTGGCTAAATGATCTAAATAATCTAAATAATTGAAGGGTCAAGCTATTCTCCAAAGCACCAGAAGGCCAGACAAGGAATAATGGATGGAAACTGATCAAGGAGAGATTCAACCTGGAAATATGGAGAAATTTTCTGACAGTGAGAGCAATCAACCAACGAAAGAGAAGTTGCCTTCAGAAGTTGTGGGAGCTTCATCACTGGAGGCTTTGAAGAAGAGACTGGACAGTCATCTGTCAGAAATGATGTAGGGTCTCCTGCTTGGATGGAGGGATTGGACTAGATGACCTACAAGGTCCCTTCCAACTCTGTTAATCTGAATCTATCTAAGATGATCAAAGGCCTGGAGACTAAAACATACGATGAACGGTTGCAGGAACTGGGCATGGCTAGTCTAGTGAAGAGAAGGACCAGGGGAGACATGATAGTAGTCTTCCAATATCTGAGGGGCTGCCACAGAGAGGAGGGGGTCAAGCTGTTTTCCCAAAGCACCTGAAGGCCAGACAAGGAATAATAATGGATGGAAACTGAACAAGGAGAGATTCAACCTGGAAATAAGGAGGAATTTCCTGACAGTGAGATAACAATCAACCAATTGAACAGAAGTTGCCATTTGTCTGAAGTGGTGTAGGGTTTCCTGGCTAAGCAGGGGGTTGACTAGAAGACCTCCAAGGTCCCTTCCAACTCTATTATTCTGTTCTGTTCTGTTCTGTTCTGTTCTGTTCTGTTCTGTTCTGTTCTGTTCTGTTCTGTTCTGTTCTGTTCTATTCTATTCTATTCTATTCTATTCTATTCTATTCTATTCTATTCTATTCTTATTCTATTCTATTCTATTCTTATTCTATTCTATTCTATTCTTATTCTCTCTCTTCTCTATTCTATTCTATTCTATTCTATTCTTCTATTAACCACCCGGGTTTTCTTCCCAGGCTAACCAATGTTACCAAAAAAAAATTGCATCAAAGCAAAAAGGAATGGGGGGAAAGGAAAAAAAACCCCAAAAAGGATCAATTCACCTCTTCTCTCCCCCTCCCTTAATGTTTCTGGCTGCCAGCAATTATTCCCCGTAGCTATGGAAACTCTGGCTGGTGTTCAAGGCAACTGTGGGCGAAGCTTTGAGCCCCTTTTTTCATTGCAGGGAAGCTCTTTTGTGTTTCAATACATCCCGCATCGCCAATTTTTTATACTTGAATCGGACCGATGTCCATTCATTTTTATTTTTATTTGATTTTTTTCCTGCAGCGCGGAGCACCCGTTTAGCAGAGAAAGGGATTTGGGCAGAACCGACTCTCTTTAAAAAAAAAAAAACCAATTATGACTCTCCACACTTGCGTTCCTAAATGCCTGGCTTAAGGTTACAGCAGGTGGCTTGCTGGCTGGTTTGCAGGCAGGTTTTTCGCTTGGCTGGCGCAGGAGCTTTGCAAAGTTTGAGGAAAGCAAACATAACTATTTAAGTTTCAGTTTCGGACACTTGCAAAGTAAAAAAAAATACAGATAAAGCCATCAGTGTGGGATGTTTTTTTTTTAAAAAAAATAACATTTGTTTGCACTCAATGGTTTATGGTTTATAGGGTAGCTTGTTAACTCATTCATGTCTTCAATAAAGGAGAATATTTGTAGCTCAGGGTTTGAAATGAGGGGACAGTTTTCTTGCAGACGTTTCATTGTCAAACTAGGTAACATTTATTTATTTGTTTATTTATTTATTATTTATTATTTATTTATTATTATTTATTTATTATTTATTATTTATTATTTATTATTTATTATTTATTTATTTATTTATTATTTATTTATTATTTATTTATTATTTATTTATTTATTATTTATTCATTATTTATTATTTATTTAATTTATTTATTTATTTATATTTATTTATTTATTTATTTAGATTTATATACCACCTCACAGTGCAAGCACTCTCTAAGCGGTTTACACCAGTAAGTAATGTATATTTATATTGCCCCCAACAATCTGGGTCCTCATTTTACCTACTGTACCTTGGAAAGATGGAAGGCTGAGTCAACCTTGAGCCGGTGAGATTTGAACCGCTGACCTGCGGATCATAGTCAGCTAAAGTGGCCTGCAGTACTGCCTCGAACCGCTGCGCCACCTCGGCTCTTATAAATATTTTTTTTAAAAAAATCCTTAGATTTAGCAGACATTACAACTTGAAATATACTTACAAGCAATTAACATACAGAACATCATTAGTGCTAGAAGGGAGTAAGGTTTCTGGAATGATGGAGGAGGAGGAGGAGGAGGAGGAGGAGGAGGAGGAGGAGGAGGAGGAGGAGGAGGAGGAGGAGGAGGAGGAGGAGGAGGACGACGACTGTGGGGTCCTTGGTGCTCTCTGAGCTTGGTGGTTTTCTTGCAGATGTTTCATTACCCAACTACGTAACCTAATCAGAACTAGAAGGGAGAGGGGTTTGTGGAGAGGAGGAGGAGTAGGAGTTGGTGGTGGTTTCTGGTGCTCTCTAACGTTGATAGTTTTCTTGCAGACATTTTATGACCTAACTAGGTAACATCATCAGTGGTAGAAGGCAGTGGGGTTTCGGAGGAGGAGGAGGAGGAGGAGGAGAGCACCAAGGACCTTACAGTTGTCGTTGTAGGGTCCTTGGAGCAATCCTCCTCCTCCTCCTCTTCCTCCTCCTCCATCATTCCACAAACTCCTATCCCTTCTAGCACTGATGATATTACCTAGTTGGGTCATGAAACATCTACAAGAAAACATCTAAGCTCAGAGAGCACCTCCTCCCAAACATCACTCCATTCTAGCACTGATGGTATTACCTAGTTGGGTAATGAAACGTTTGCAAGAAAACCACCAAGCTCAGAGAGCACACTCATTCGTGTCTTCAAACAAGGGAGTCATCAACCCTGTCATCAGGCCCATCCACCTTTCTAATCATTCCTTCTTCTTCTCTTTCCTTCCATCTTCCCATCATTATAGACTTCTCCAGGGAGCTAGCCTGATTCCGTTTTTCTTTTCACTTTTGTCTTTCGCTTCCTAACTTCCAACATTGTATTTTCTGCACTTTGCTTAATGTAATTAATTCCCTGAAAGGAATACTGTGATAAGAGATGGAAAATCTGCTCTTGGCGATTACCTTCACGCTTAAGGAATTCCACAAGTGAAATTTTCACTTTCCAGCCCACCACGGACACCCCGAGAATCTCACATCCATCCTGAAGGCCACACCTGGATCCCCAACTCTCACCAAACCCTTATTTGATGTTGTCCTAAAATACATTATTTGCACCAGGACAAGATCTGAGGATTTTCAAGGTGCAACTCAAACAGGGTGCTTTGGGGGAACTCAAACTCAATATTGGCTTCTCGAGAATTCCTCCCTTAAAAAATGATAAATTTAGTAAACCAACAAATGCCTCCATGTCTACGGAGGTTCTCAATCATCCACGTCCGTGATGGCGAACCTATGACACATGTGCCAGAGGTGGCACGCAGAGCCCTCTCTGTGGGCACGAACGCAGGTCGCCAGCTGCTTTTCTGGTTTCCGGCACGCATGTGCTGGAGCACTGGAAAATGGCCGGAAAACGGCCAAAAACCAGGCTGTTTCTGGGCCTCTTTTAAGGCCATTTTCCAGGACTGTTTCCAGGGCCGTTTTGGGGTTGAAAATGGCACAAAAAATGGCCCACAACACAGCCTGAAAATGGCCCAAAAAACTGCCAGAAAAATTGCTGGAAAATGGCTGGAAAATGGCATGAAAAATGGCCTAAAGAAAGGCCCATAAACGGCCAAACAACTGGCCTGATGTTTTGCTGTTTTCAGGCTTTTTCGGGCCATTTTGGGGGCCGTTTTCAACCCAAAAACGGCCTGAAAAGACCCCAAAAATGGCCCAAAAACGGCCTGAAAATGGCTCCAAAAACAGCCTGAAAATGGCCCCAAAAACGGCCTGAAAATGGCCCCCAAAACGGCCTGAAAGTGGCCCCCAAAACAGCCTGAAAATGACCCAAATACGGCCTGAAAATGGCCCCCAAAATGGCCTGAAAATGGCCCCCAAAACGGCCTGAAAATGACCCAAATATGGCCTGAAAATGGCCCCCCAAACGGCCTGAAAATGGCCCCCAAAACAGCCTGAAAATGACCCAAATACGGCCTGAAAATGGCCCCCAAAATGGCCTGAAAATGGCCCCCAAAACGGCCTGAAAATGACCCAAATATGGCCTGAAAATGGCCCCCCAAACGGCCTGAAAATGGCCCCCAAAACGGCCTGAAAATGACCCAAATATGGCCTGAAAATGGCCCCCAAAACGGCCTGAAAATGACCCAAATATGGCCTGAAAATGGCCCCCAAAACGGCCTGAAAATGACCCCCAAAACGGCCTGAAAATGACCCCCAAAACGGCCTGAAAACGGATCAAATAACGGCCTGAAAACGGATTGAATAACGGCCTGAAAACGGCCCATAAAACGGCCTGGAAAACAGCCGGAAAATGGCCAAAAAACAGACATGCGCGCACTGGCCAGCTGGTCTTCGGGTTTCCAGTGCTCCGGCACGTGCACATGCACGCCGTTCCGGTTTGGGCAGTTGGTGCCGAAAAGTTTTGCTATCACTGATCCAGGTCATGGTTGTCCCAAAGGTGCTTTTCAAAAAAACAAAGAAAGTCCAGTTTGACTTTTGAAAAGTACCTTTGGGACCACCAAAAGTCTCCTGGAAGGTACCTAGTGGTTTTCCCAGCTCAACAAGGTCTGGACTTTCCTGCCTTGAACAAGCCAACAAGAAATAAACCTTGAAGTCAACTATTTGCTTCTGAGCAAAAAACTGGAGAAGAGGAGTCAAAATTGGCTCTTTTGGAGCTCCAGAAGATTCCCAGGATGTGCGTTGGAACCTGCAGTTGATGTGGTGGCCTCCAAGGGATTTTGAAGCCACAAAAAGCATTGTTCAAGGACTTTAAAAATAGTAAGCAAATGTAAGAGAATGGCATGAAACGGGCAATCGCTGTAGCCTTTTCTTGTTGTCATTTTGGAGTTTTTCCAACCGCCACTGTGCAAACAGAGCGAAGGGAAATGGAAATTCCACTTCTCTACAATGGCTGGAGGAAGGCCCAACTTTTGCGCCATCAACAATTGAATTTCCTTTTCATTTTGTTCTTCACACTGAACTACTATCCGCCGAACACTCTCGTACAGCCAGCGTTATTTCCAAAGCCTATTTTGGGGAACTGCTTAAGGGCAGATCTGAAAAGCAGCAAGGAATGCCACATCATTTGTAGTAGATAAATAGGCAGATAATAAATAGATTCACACATCTAAAGGAACTTGTCCTGCCAGGGTTGGTAAAAAAAAAAAATGTGGCTCAGCCATCAACAGACACATTGAGATAAACCACCTTTACATGCCGTTTAGAAGAGACGATCAAAAATCAATTTGAACTAATATAAAGCAAGGAAGAAAAGAGAAAAAGAAGGAAAAGCAAAAAAGTGGAAGAAAAATAGAAAGGGGAAAAAAGATACAAGGAAGTGGTTTCCCCGATTTTTCCTAGCAGTTGTAAGTCCATGAACATGCTAACGTTTACCTAGAAAGACAAAGCCACTCTAAGCCCAGACTGAATAAAATCAAGAAAAAAAAGAGAATTCATTCCAGATTTTAGCAAAAAGAACACCGAAGCAAAGCCATCCATCACAGAAAGCAAATCGAAAATTTATTTATTTCCTCCAATCAACATTTCAGGTGGAAGAAATTTTTAGCAACACGTCAGGTTTAAGAACAGAACAGCCTCAAGCTTTCTTCCCTCGCCACCGCTGTGAGACAGAAAGGGGCGAAAGGACAAGTTAATTACTAATGCAGAATGGGCTAAAAATAAAACACAACACTGTGTCCTGCCGTTACACGTTAGACGAAGTGCCAAACGCCAGCGAGCTGGCAGGCGAAAAAAGGAATATTTTCAGGCACCGAGACATCAATGACTTGTTCTCATCGCTTCCGTCCACCCCCCTTTCTTGTCTCGCTCGGAAAGAAAAAAAAACTTGGCTTCCCCAGGAAAGGAGAGAAAGAGAGAGAGAGAGGAGAAAAAACTGGCCAGCAGAAATACAGGTAGTTCTTGACTTAAAATCACAATTGTGAGCAGAATTTCCATTGCTAAAGAAGGCTGTTGTTAAGTTTAAAGGACAGTCACTTGTCTGAGATGGTATAGGTCAGTGATGGCGGACCTTTTTGGCTTGGGTGCCAAAAGGGTGCGCATGCGCGCGAATGCATGCGCGTGCCTACACCCATAATGCAATGCACTCCCCCCGCGCATGCGCACACAACCCCCCATGCTGCCCCTCCCGCGTGCACGCGGGGCTCACTGAAGCCTCCGGACTTCCGGTAGGCCCGTTGGGCCGTTTTTCGCCCTTCCCAGGCTTCAGGAAAGCCTCCGGAGCCTGTGGATGGTGAAAAATGGACCCAACAGGCCTACCGGAAGTTCGGAAATGAACTTCCGGTTGGGCCGTTTTTCACCCTCCCCAGGCTTCAGCTTTCCTGAAGCCTGGGGAGGGTGAAAAACGGCCCAATGGCTCAACGAGAAGTTTGTTTCCGAACTTCCGGTAGGCCCGTTGGGTCCGTTTTTCGCCATCCACAGGCTCCAGAGGCTTTCCTGAAGCCTGGGGAGGGTGAAAAACAGCCCAACGGCCCAACCGGAAGTTCGTTTCCGAACTTCCGGTAGGCCCATTGGGTCCGTTTTTCGCCATCCACAGGCTCCAGAGGCTTTCTTGAAACCTGGGGATGGTGAAAACGGCCTCCCTCCCGCCCTCAGAAGGCCGAAAATCAGCTGGCCAGCGTGCACATGCGCGCTGGAGCTGACATAGGGTAAGCCTCGCGTGCCTTCAGATATGGCTCCGCGTGCCACCTGTGGCATGTGTGCCATAGGTTCGCCATCACTGGTATAGGTTCTCCTGCTTGAGCAGGGGGCTGGACTAAAAGACTAGAATTATTACTAAAATCCGATAGAAACAATTTGAAATGGAATTGGGAGTAAAATACAATTTAAAAATGAAATTGGAATAAAATACAATTTAAAATGAGATTGCAATAAAGTACGAGATGGTAAAGTACGCCGGTCGTAACTCGAGGACTTGACAGAATTAATTTTAAGTAATTTTGAGACCTTTACGGCCGGGGTTTGTTAAGCAAATCACAGCCCTTGTTAAGCGAATCAGGCGGCCGTTAAGCGAATCCTGGTCCCGTCCCCCCGGTTGACTTGTGTTGGTCAGAAGCCAGCGGGGAAGGTCACAAGGGCGATCACGTGACCTTGGGACACCGCAACCATCATACATATACCGTATTTTCCAGACTATAAGATGCAGTTTCCCCTCCCCCCAAAAAACGTGGGTGGAAATGTCAATGTGTCTTATAGACTGAATACGGCCCTGCTTTTGGCCTCCCGAAACCCACCCACCCCCGCACTGTTAAGGGAAGCATTCCCCCATAGAGGCGACATTGGATCTTTTACTTGGAATTCAAATACTTAGAAAATAAAACTGAGATTCAAATCTAATTAACAAAATATTTATTTCAGTACAAAAGTAATAAAAACATCCTTAATAAGCTACATCTTATCAGCTAATGAAGTCACGTCTGCCTTCGGCAGAAAAATGGAGAAGAGAAAGAAAGAATGGGAGTTAACAAAAACTCCTGGAATGCACGCATGCGTAGTAAAACATATCACATGTCTGCTTGATCATAACTACAGAAAACCTTAGAAACAGTAGATCTGCACAACTGGCAATAATTCACATCGTGACACGCATGTACCATTTTTGCCAAAAACAAGCCCGTTTTTGGCGAAAACAGGACGCATGAAGGGTTTGGGAGGCCTGCAGAGTGCTCCTGGGGGCTGGGGACGTGCATGCATGCATGCGTGTTCCGGTTTGGGCACTCGGTGCCGAAAAGGTTCGCCATCCGTGGTATATAGGGTCTCCTGCATCAGCAGGGGGTTGGACTAGAAGACCTCCAAGGTCCCTTCCTTCCGACTCTGCTATTCTGTTCTGTTCTGAATTGGCGAGTTCCTTTTGCAAAGCAGCCAGCTGTCTCTTACTCCCAGTGAAGAGCTTCCCAATTCCCTGCCTGCCTGCCTGCCTGCCTCTTTTTTAAAATTAAGCTTTTCCTTTTCCTTCTCTTGGGACACAGCCTTTGAGTTCCCCCCACCACGCAGACACCGCCTCCCCCCTCTGAATTTGCTCTTATCAAAAGCCGCCTTCGCAGGATCAAATTGCCCTGTCAAGTCAAGGAGCAAACTCATGATTTATCGATGTGTTGAGTGCAAGAGGAGAGGAGAGAGAGAGAGAGAGAGAGAGAGAGAGAGAGAGAGAGAGAGAGAGAGAGAGAGAGAGAGAGAGAGAGAGAGAGAGAGAGAGAGAGAGAAGGACTTCCCTCGGGCCCTCCTGACTTCCCCAAGGAGGTCATCAATTGCAAAATCGTTTCACCCTGCAGCAAAGCTGTGGGTTTTTTTTTTTAACCCAACTGTTGGGAGAAAAGAGAATCATGTTGGGAGGAAAAATAGAAAAAACCAGCCGACTTTGAATTCAGGCAATCAACCTCTCTTCAAAAAAAAAAAATGCCTCCGTTGCAGGAATCTTACTTATGACCATCATTGAACCCCAAATTTATGTTGCTGAGACATTGGTGAAATTGAGTTTTGCTCCCATTTTATGACCTTTCTTGCCGCAGTTGTTAAGTGAATCGTTGCAGCTGTTGAGTTGGTAGCAAGGCTATTAAGTGAACCTGGTTGTTAAGTGAATTGGGTTTCCCCGGCTGCTTGTCAGAAGGTCGCAAAAGGGGATCCCGTGACCACTGGAGACGGCAACCGTCATAAATGTGAACCAGTTGCCAAGCATCTTAATTTTGATCACGGGACCATGGGAATCCTGCAACGGTCCTACCCGTGTTTCCCCGAAAACAAGACCCTGTCTTATATTTTTTTGAACCCTGAAATAAGCGCTTAGCCTTATTGCCATGCACTCAATAGCCCAATTGGGCTTATTATCAGGGGATGTCTTATTTTGGGGGAAACAGGGTATCTATCTATCTATCTATCTATCTATCTATCTATCTATCTATCTATCTATCTATCTATCTATCTATCTATCTATCTATCTATCATCTACTGTGTTTCCCCGGAAATAAGACCCTGTCTTATATTTTTTTTGAACCCTGAAATAAGCGCTTGGCCTTATTGCCATGCACTCAAAAGCCCGATTGGGCTTATTATCAGGGGATGTCTTATTTTGGGCGAAACAGGGTAAGTGTGAAAAATGGTCATAAGTCACATTTTTCAGTGTCGAGGACCACATTCCTTTAGTTTTTCACTCAAATCTCTCCATGCATTTAGAAGTGGTCTCCTTTTCTGAAGTAGTTTTGCAAAAGGGACGTTGGTACTCACCTGATACGTCCTTTCTCGTAGGGTGGAGCTAGCCTCCAAGCTAGCGTTCTCTTTTACTCAGTCCTGATTGGCTAGAGGGCAGATTTAACCCATCCTTGGAGGCTAGCTCCACCCACTATGGAGAAATTTATGTTCTCCAAGTGGTCAGCCGTTAACGGGACTCGGCTAACAAGGGTGGACCAAGAATGAAGATCTCACTCCAATGCATTTCAGTGACCTGAAACCACAAACCACAGCCACTGTAGTAAAAGTGAGGTGCACGGCCTGGGAACGCTCAACGCCCTTGGAAGATCAAAGCATGAGAAAATCTTGAATTTCCCCCAATGAACGGACCTACATCAGTGTGATGACCCGAGGCAAGGCACGGAGGCAACACAGCCAGCTGATAGTTCGAACTCCCCTTTATTGCTCCAACTTTCCCCCAAACGTTCCCACATTTATGGCAAGTCCTGAAGCAAAGCACTCACACACACCTCCAGCAGCTGTTAGCACAAAGGCTTCAAGGCAAGAAGTCCAGCGAGGCAAAAGAACACGGCAATGAGTCCATGAAGCAAGGAACAAAGGCAAGAAAGCCAGCGAACTCCAGATGTCGGCAACGGCACACAAAACACCACTAATTCAGCGCTTGTTCCCAACAAACGCCCCTCCCCACAGCGTCTCCTTAAATCTCAGTCCCCAGGTGTGCCTTGTGAAGAGGGGCGTGGCGCTCTACTCCCAAGTCATCACGTCAGCCTGCGCTGTTCCTGCCTACTCTCCACTCTCCGTGCTCGGGGATCAGGAGGGGGTGGTCCTTGCTCATCGCCTGAGCTCTGTCGCTCCTTATCTCTACTGCCTGCCCTCTCTTCCCCACTCTCTCTGTCGTCCTGCCCCTGTTCCTCCCTGATGGCAAGCCATCCCAAGCCTTTGGCTGCCTCGTCCTGTTCCTCCCCGGGTTCCTCGGAAGCCAATGAGGCCGCCCCCTTGACTTCCGTCCTCCGACAGGGCCATGACAATCAGCCACATCAATCAGTTGGCTTATCAACTGATCCACAATCTCCACTGTGATTAGGACAGCAGTTCCCAACCTGGGGGTCGGGACCCCTTTGGGGGTTGAACGACCATTTCCCAGGGGTCGCCCTGGCATCCTCAGCTCCCCCCACCACCACAAGCCTGGCCATATCACGCCCCACAACCCGCGCCCCCACTGTGACCCATCCCACTGCCGCCATTTTGGTTCTTTTGCCCTCTGTGCATGCGCAAAGCATTCTGCATGCGCAGAGGGCAAAAGAACTCAAATGGCGGCATCCACACGGGCGGGGGAAGCCCCGCACCGCGATTGCCACCGGCTCCATAGGCTCTGTGACGACAGACAGGCAAGAACGAACCGGGAGCATTTCACCCCTGCGAAAGGTGTGCGTGACTTTGGCGGGGCCAGGACAGGCAGCTGCCCGGAGAGAGCCATACCCTTCGCCCCGAATGCTACAGGTAGACGGGAGAGACTCTGAGAAGGGGGTGGCTCTCTCCGGGCAGCCGCCTGTCCCGGCCCCGCCGAAGTCGCGCACGCCTTTCGTGACGGGGCTCGAAAAGCTCCCAGAGGCAACACGCGAAGCGAGCGGAGACCTCGCCCGGATCTGGAGACTTCGCCCGGACACCGCCATTTGGGTTTTTTTACCCTTTGCACATGCGCAGAGGGTAAAAGAACCCAAATGGCGGTGGCGGGGTGGGTCACGGTGGGGGCGGGTTACGGGTGACGGCATTAGGAAGGTTGGGAACCGCTGATTAGGACAACCTAAAGGGTTCCTAGACCATCAATAGATCCAAAAACTTGGTGCTACACCCGTGTCTGCATAACTTTGGCATTTCAGTTTCTTGCAGTTGTAGCTTTCCATCAGCAATTATGCCACAGCTCACAAAGCCAATGATCTGCTGGTCCCCATTAGTCAGACACAAACAGGGCGAGAACCGCAATATTCTCACCACTGCATCAGATGGATGGTGGCCTCACCAATGACCATCTGCAAGTCATTTACTGGCACTCATATGAAATCGGAAGCTCTCGGTTCTATAAATTCTGTTCTTGTAATAAGCTTCCTCTATTCTCCACTCCACCTACCTACGTTCACGTCCAAAAGACTATACCACCACATGACAGAAGAAGGACTTTCACCAAGTTGTCAAAACTCACCTTTCCCTTTGCAGGAGGACATTTCAATGCTAAATTTACTGCCAATCGCATTGGGAGGGGGGCAGTTCCTGATATTGGTTGATGTTAGTCATGAAATCCAGATCAGAGCTACAGAGTTTATTATCAATCCATTCCTGAAGAAGCCCGAATCTCCAGTTTATACAGAATACAGAATAACAAGAGTTGGAAGGACCTTCGAGATCATCTAGTCCCGTGATGGCGAACGCAGTGTCGCCTGTTCCTCTTCCGAGTTTGAACAGCTGGCCTTTGTGCATGCGGCAGTGCCGGAAACCGGAAGAGCTGGTTTTCCATTTTCTTGGCATGAGCATGCGCGCTGGCCAGCTGATCGGCGCGTGCACATGCGCGGCAATAACCGGAATACTTGTCAGCCGATGCACATGTGCGTGCCGGAAACCGGAAGTACATTTTCCGGCGCGCGCATGCCCCTGGGGCAACTCCTCTTCCTGGTCACGGCCTAGTCGAGCACGCGCGCGCAATGCTCCCTTTTTGGCACTTGGTTCGCCATCACTGCCCTATACCATTTCAGACAAATGATTGTCCAACCTCTTCTTAAAAACCTCCAGTGTTGGAGCACCCACAACTTCCAGAGGCAAGTTCTTCCACTGGTTAATTGTTCTAACTGTGAGGAAATTTCTCCTTAGTTCTAAGTTGCTTCTCTCCTTGATTAGTTTCCACCGGTTGCTTCTTCTCCTGCCTTCAGGTGCTTTGGAGAATAGTCTGACTCCCTCTTCTTTGTGGCAGCCCCTGAGATAGTTCGATATACTATCAATGAAATGATATGAAATATAGAATGAAAATTAAGGATTGGGGACTCCTGCCATAAGCTCTCATGAACAGCTTTGACGAAAGGAAATTCAGAGATGCCACCAATTAAAAAAAATAAGAAGAGGCAGATAATACATTTATTTATAACCTGGGAAATCGGAAATGTGGGTTTGGATATCAGGTGGCTGAAGTGACCCAGACTAGTGGCCGTTATAAAATGGTAGGTACAATTATCACACACACACCCCTTCAAGACAACAAGGGTCCTTGAAGCTGATGGACCTCAGAAGCAGGAAGATGCTCATATTTTAGGCTTC
>JALIGW010000048.1:4075587-4165047 GCA_023053685.1 Diadophis punctatus similis
GTCCCGTTCCAAGCCAAGTGAACTAACATGAACTTGCTCGGGGCTTAATGCCTGGTGGGCTTCTGAGAAAGCCAATTCCCAGGCCGTGAGTAACCCATCTCTTCCGTGAATCCCTAAGAGCGGATCCAGGCACTGCACTCTTGGCAGAAACCGACTCTCAAGAGCCAACTCCAAATTGGACAGTCAAGAACTCTGAGCTAATAAAGGAGAATGTTTGTTGCTCAGGGTTGAAGTGAGGGGTCCTTGGCGGTCTCTGAGCTTGGTTGTTTTCTTGCAGACGTTTCATGACCCAAGCAGGGAACGTCATCAGTGCTAGAAGGAAGCGGAGTTTGCGGAGTGGAGGAAGAGGACTGTGGGATCCTTGATGGTTTTAGATTTATTATTAGAGTTGGAAGGGACCTTGTAGGTCATCTAGTCCAACCCCCTGCTCAAGCAGGAGTTCCTACACCATTTGAGACAGATGGCAGTCCAGTCTCCCCTTGAAGGTCGCAAGTGTTGGGGCTCTCATAACCTCCGCTGGCAAGCTGTTCCACTGGTTGATCGCTCTCACCGTCAGAAAGTTTCTCCTCGCTTCCAGGTTGAATCTCTCCTTGGTCAGCTTCCATCCGTTATTCCTTGTTTGGCTTTCTGGTGCCATAGAGAACAGCCCGACCCCCTCCTCTCTGTGGCATCCCCTCAAGTATTGGAACACTGCTATCATGTCACCCCTGGTCCTTCTCTTCACTAGACTGGCCAAGTTCAGTTCCTGCAACCGCTCTTTGTATGTTTTATTTTCCAGACCCTTTATCATCCTGGTTGCTCTCTTCTGCACTTTCTCTAGGGTTTCAATGTCTTTTTTGTAGTATGGTGACCAAAACTGGATGCAGTACTCTAGGTGTGGTCTGACCAAGGCTTTATAGAGTGGTACTAGTACCTCTCTGGTCCTTGATTGTATCCCTCTATTTATGCAGCTCAGGACTGCGTTGGCCTTTTTGGCTGCTGCTGCACACTGCTGGCTCATATTTAGTTGGCTGTCTACCAGGACTCCAAGATCCCTCTCGCAATCGCTGCTACAAACTGTTTCACCCAGTTTGTATGTGTATTTTTAATTCTTCTTACCTAGGTGTAGAATTTTACTTTTCTCCGTGTTAAATTTCATTTTATTGGTTTGGGCCCAGTGTTCGAGTCTGTGCAAGGTCTCTGAGCTTGGTTGTTTTCTTACATTATTTCATCAACCGAACTAGGTAATCATTACCCAAAGTAACACTGATATTACCTAATTGGGTCATGAAACATCTTGATGAAAACCACCAAGCTCAGAGACCACCAAGGACCCCACACTCCCTTCTAGCACTGATCAGTTGGGTCATGAAGTCATGAGTTGGGTCTGCAAGGAAACCACCAAGCTCACAGAGTACCAAAGACCTCTCAATTCTCAACCAAGATATGGATTCAACCAAAAATGATTAGGAAGAACTTAAAAAAGACAATCGACAGTAGAAGAGGTCTCCTTCAATAACGCTTCAAGAAGAGAAAGATGTAGAGACTAAAAAGAGGCATAGAATCAAGATCACGTGAAGTATTCGTACCGCTTTATAAAACCCTAGTAAGGCCACACCTGGAACACTGCAAATAATTTTGGTCACCATACTACAAAAAAGATGTTGAGACTTTGGAAAAAGTTCAGAGAAGAGCAGCTAAGATGATCAAAGGCCTGGAGACTAAAACATACGAAGAACGGCTGCAGGTCTTGGATCTGGCTAGTCTAAAGAAAAGAAGGACTAAGGGGGACATGATAGCAGTATTCCAGTATTTGAGGGGCTGCCACAAAGAAGAGGGGGTCAGCTTATTGTCCAAAGCACCAGAGGGCAGCACAAGAAACAATGGATGGAAACTAATCAAGAAGAGAAGCAACCTGGAACTAAGGAGAAACTTCCTGACAGTGAGGACAATTAACCAGTGGAACAGCTTGCCTCCAGAAGTTGTAGGTGCTTCATCCCTGGAGGTTTTTAAGAAGAGACTGTACATTCACTTGTCTGAAATGGTATAGGTCCGTGATGGCGAACCTGTGGCACGCGTGCCAGAGGCGGCGTGCCGTCGTCCCAGCTCAGCCAGCTGGTTGTCAGGTTTCTGACGCGCGCATGCGCACCGGCCAACTGTTTGTCGAGTTTCTGAGGCGCGCATGGATGCCAGCCAGCTGGTCGTCGTGTTTCCGGCGCTCTGGTGCGCACACCTTCCGGTTTGTGCCTAAAAGGTTTGCCATCACTGTTATAGGTTCTCCTGCTTGAGCAGGGGGCTGGATTAGAAGACCTCCAAGGTCCCTTCCAGCTCTATTCTATTCTAAATTTCCTGGCACTTTTATGGCACAACTCAGTGGCTCACAAATCGATGGCATCAGGGGACGTGTTTCACCTTAAACCATGGGCTACAAACCAGAAGGTGTGTGGTAGATCCCCAGTTCGCCCATATCTTCCATTTAGACTTTATTTCAAGGTCGTTCAAGCCGAGCTGGGCCTGACTTCCGTCCCTGCTGAACCCATCAACACCACAATCTACATCAGTTGGGCAACAGTTGTTGGAAACCTTTAATAGGAGGTCCATGATGAAAGATAAGGGAGATTTCTCCATCCAAGGTGGGCTCCAGGCAGAGGTTGCATTCAGCCGGTTCGGACCGGTTCTGGTAAACCGGTAGTAGCACCTGCCCACCGGCCCCAGCACTATGTCATCCTATTTAGGCACGTATTGAAGCCGCGTGCATGTATGCAAGCCCCGCGGGGGAGCAAAGCGCATGCGCGAAGACCACACGCATGCCCAGGCCATGCGCATATGCAGGCCACACGCATGCACAGGCCAAGCGCATGCATGGAAGGTCGCGCTTGTGACCAAAGCGAGTGTGTGTTCGTGCACGCTCATATTAGCAAACCGATAGGTCAAGTAAGTGAATTCCACCTCTGGCTCCAGCCAACTTGGCTGAGGCTCCGATATAAACTTCCCTGGAAGGCTATGCACCAGCACAGAACTTTCTACTTAATCTTTACTCAGGTTTTGCTCACTGTGCCAAGTGTAGAACTCTGTGTTTTATTTTTAAGCCTTGATCAAATAAAATAAAAATCTTTATACCTGAGTCCCTGCCCTTGCTTACAAAGATGAAAAGCTAACTTCTTCATACAGGCAATCCCTGATTTACGGCCATTCCTTTAGCAACTGATCGAAGTTACAACGGCACTGGAAAAAAGTGACTTACGACCGGGTCCTTGCACTTACGACCGTTGCAACGTTCCCCAAGGAGCACTGATTTGATTCCCAAAATCAAAATTCAGTGGTTTGACAACCAGCATGTACAGGTAGTCCTCGACTTACAACAGTTCATTTAGTGACCCTTCAAAGTTAAAGCGACACTGATAAAAGTGATTCTTCACACTTACGACCTTTGTAGCAGCCCCATTATGATGTGATCAAAATTCAGATTCTCGGCAACTGACTCATATTTATGATGGCCGCAGTGTCCCGGGGGTCACGTGATCCTCTTTTGCGACCTTCCGACAAGCAAAGTCAATGGGGAAAACGGATTCACTTAACAACTGTGGTACTAACTTATCAACTGCAGTGATTCACTTAACAACTGTGACAAGGAAGGTCGTAAAATGGGACAAAAACTCCCTTTAACAAATGTCTCACTTAACAACGTAAATTTTGGGCTCAGTTGTGGTCGTAAGTCGAGGACTATGTGTATTTATGGCGGTCACGGCATCCCAGGGTCACGTGATCACCATTTGCAGGCTTCCTAGACCTACAACCATAATGGAGCCTGCCCCTTACGGTCGTAACTCAGGACCACTGTAAAGCGGGTTCCCCCTATGTGACCGACCTGACGTTACTATTTTACTGACCTTTTACACTATGTCACAAAATCAACCTGCTTACGAAAATAATATTTTTTTAAAAAAAAGGACAAACGCATCCTATCATAAACTCTTTTCTTTCTGAGTCACACAAAAGAAGGTTGCAAAGAATTGTGAAGAACTGCCCGATTTCCCAGCACAGAGATTTTAACACATTTTATTGATCGCCACCGCTGAAGGAGCTGAGGTAGGAAGACTAAGAAGAGAAATCCCAAATCAAATTTAAAGCCATCCTGCCCGGTGATTTAAAACTCAAGCCCGGCAAGGCCATTTATAAAAATCAAACAGGAAGCAATTTTGGTCATAATGCAAGTCCAAGAGGTACATTCATTATTGATTAGGTATCCTTTTGTTTTGTTTTGTTTTCTTAAGAGCTCGTAATGATTTCTCTTGCAGACTTTTCGGTTGTTACAACTCTCCTGCGAGGTAGGACTGCCATGGAGGCGCAGTGATTAGAAGAGACAGTATTGCAGGCTAATTCTGCTGACTGTCAGCAGTTGGATCCTGACTGGCTCAAGGTTGACTCAGCTTCCCATCCTTCTGAGGTCGGTAAAACGAGAACCCAGATTGTTGGGGGCAAGAGGCTGACTCTGTAAATCGCTAAGAGAGGGCTGTAAAGCACTATGAAGCGGTATATAAGTCAAAGTGCTATTGCTATTCCTTTTCTCCCATCCATGCATCCATCCATGCATCCATCCTGCACAGTGGTTAGAATGCAGTATTGCAGGCTTATTCTGCCCACTGCCAGTAGTTTGATCCTGACCGGCTCAAGGTTGACTCAGCCTTCTGTCCTTCCGAGGTCAGTAAAATGAGAAGCCAGATTGTTGGGGGCAAGAGGCTGACTCTGTAAATCGCTAAGAGAGGGCTGTAAAGCACTATGAAGTGGTATATAAGTCTAAGTGCTATTGCTATTATCCTTCCTTCCTTGCTTGCATGGTATGCAGTGGTTAGAATTCAGTATTGCAGGCTAATTCTGCTGACTGCCAGCAGTTCAATTCTCACTGGCTCAACGTTGGTTCATCCTTCCATCCTGTAAAATGAGGACCCAGGATTGTTGGGGGCAATATGCTGACTCTGTAAACTGCTTAGAGAGGGCAGGAAAGCATTGTGAAGCGGCATATAAGTCTAAGGGCTATTGCTATTGCGTTATTTTTCCTGCATTATCAAATGTGGGGAACGGAAATTAGAGAGGTCTTAGTCAAGAAGGCAAGCAAAGGACAAAGCTTTTATGTACCAGGCTACCTAATATAGGCCATCCTCGACTTACGACAGTTCTTTTAGTGACCGTTCAAAGTTATAGCAGCAAAACAGTGAGTTGGGAGCGCTTTTCACACTTATGACCGTTGCAGCCCCCCCACGGTCACGTGATCACAATTCAGACACTTGGCAACTGCTTCCTATTTATGACGGTGTGACTAATTTAACAACTGCAGTGGCAAGAAAGGTCGTAAAATGGGGCAAAACTCACTTAAATTTCTCGCTTAGCAACATACAGTTTAGGCTCAATTGTGGTCGTAAGTCAAGAACTGCCTGGAAAGTGGATTACTCAATTCCACTTTAATTATAGGTTGTGTAATCTGTTTGGGTTCGAATTCAAAATGGAACCGTTTTTTTTAAAGAATCCTTTCTTTCTTTCTTTCTCTTTTTTCCTTTCTTTCTTTCTCTTTTTTTTTCCTTTCTTTTTCTTTTTTCTTTTTTTTTCTTTCTTTCTTTCTTTTCTAACCCTCTGCCTGACTTTGACTACAGAGACCATTGGAGAACGCAATGCTGAAAACCAGCAGACCGAGTCAGCAGAGTTCAGCCCGCAGAACAAAAGCCACTGACCTGGAAACACGGAGCAAAATCTATGTCAGGGTGTTGGGGAATAAAATGTTTTATTGTTCTCACCAAAAGGAACCTTCCAGCAAAAAAAACAAAAGAAACCATGGAAGACGGAGTGGAGAAATGAGTGAAGACCACCTGGAATACTGCATCCAGTTTTGGATACCATAAGATGTTGAGACTCCGGAAAGAGTGCAGAGAAGAGCAACAAAGATGATTAAGGGACTGGAGGCTAAAACATATGAAGAACGGTTGCAGGAACCGGGTATGTCTAGTCTAGTGAAGAGAAGGACCAGGGGAGACATGATAGCAGCGTTCCAATATTTGAGGGGCTGCCACAGAGAGGAGGGAGTCAAACTATTTTCCAAAGCACCAAAAGGCAAGAAGAGAAACAATGGATGGAAACTAACCAAGGAGAGAAACAACCTAGAACTAAGGAGAAATTTCTTAAGCAACCAACCAGTGGGACAGCTTGACTTGGACAGTGCTCCATCACTGGAGGCTTTCAAAAAAAGACTGGACAACCATTTGTCTGAAATGATGGTCTCCTGCTTGAGACTAGGGGGTTAGACTAGAAGATCTCCGAGGTCCCTTCCAACTCTGTTATTCTGTTAAAATGGACCCAAGGCAACGAGAAGCACAGAAAACATTTCAGATGCTCGGTTTGATAGCCTCATGCAATTTCTTACTCCTGGAAACATCTGGATTTCAGGCACCCCATTTGTGTTGAGGACGGTCCTCACCACCCATGTCCCCCCAAGCCATGAGGTTTGCAAAGGATTCTGGGAAGCAGTTTCCCAAACATGGCACCATACCTCAAAATTGAGGTTAACAGATTAACAAAGTTGGAAGGGACCTTGCAGGTCATCTAGTCCAACCCCCTGCCCAAGCAGGAGACCCTTACATCTGCCTCTACCTAGGATCGAACTCACAACCTCCTAATTGTGAGGCAAGAGCTCTACCATTAGGCCACAGGTTGTCCGTGAACGATCACTTTGAATGTGATGGTTCTTCAGTTCCATCCCTGGAGAGCTCAAAACGTTTTAGGAGGCCACGTTGAGGAAGACCTGATCACAAACAGGACCACAGAACTGTCACGTTGGAAGGGACCACCCTGAAAAAGAACCAATGAAACCATCCATGGGAGGTGATGTTCCAGCTTCTTCTTAAAAGCCTCCAGAGATGGAGAAGCCACAGTACACACCTCACAGTTAAATGAAATCTTAGTGGTTGCAACTTATGAGCATTTCTGGTTCTCGTACAGTCTTTATTCCAACTTTATGGAATTGAACATGGCTACTAGACGCTAGAATTACTTACGCACAAACTTGGAAATTGGACTCAATACCAACAATGATAACTGTGGTCAATAAAATTTTGGAAGTAGCAGAGATGTGCAAGTTAACGACAGAAATTCAGGACAAAGAAGAGACAGATTTTTATAAAACCTGGGATAGACGGTATAATTGGCTTCGACAAAAAAAATACAGAAATCTATTATAGTATAACTTCTTGCAATGATATAACAAACTGTAGTTTATTTCATATACCATGATACTTTACCTCACTTTCTGACTGAAGTAATGTTTGCAAACAGTAGGATTAAAGATGGAATATATATAAACTTATAGTGCGAGTAAATATGAATTGGGTAAATTAGCTGTAGAAATAAAAGTTGACATTCCAATAGACATAGTTGATAAGAAGATAAGATCTATAATGTATAAATACAGATATAATATATAATCGAGTGTATAAAGATTAGTAGTAATAGCTAATAGGCTGTCAAAGAAGCATGATTTCACTTTTATGGTTTGTATTAGTTGGCGTTATGTTTGTAGTTGATTGTGTATGTTATTTGCTTACTGTAGTGTTTTCTACAGTTTCTGTATTTGTTTTTTTTCTGTTGTGTTTATTTTTGTTGTTGTGTGTATTTAATTGTTATGTTTTTAAAGGAAAATTCAATAAATATTATTTTTTTAAAAAAGAACATGGCTACTAGGTCTCCCCTTAAGTCTTTTCTTCTTCTGTCTGAACGTCCCCAGGTCTTCCAGCCTCTTCTCACAAGGCATGTTCCCAACTCCATCTATCCTCTTCAATGACCTCATCTGAAGCTCCTCTAACTCAACCATCTCCTTTCGCAAGGACACCAAACCCCAAGTATGATCTCACCAGGCATGAGTTAGAGGCAAACAATGACTTCATGTGTCTTTGATGAAAGTCTTCTAATGCAGCGCAGAAGTGCATTAAGACCAGGAGTTTCCACACTGCTGGCTTGCGTTCAAGTTGTTGTCAACAAACCCCACCCAAATTTGTCTTTTCAGATCCAGTGATCTCCAGCCAGGAATCCCCCCATCTTGTGAGGCCGACATTTATTTCCCTCGTTCAACAGAACAGTTTCTATTTTTTTCCCTTTTCAGCCCAGTCTTCCAACTGGATCCAAAAGGGGAGGTGGGGGAGGAGATTAAAAAAAAATTGGCAGCAGGAATGAGCCCACCGTGAACTGTCCGTTTCACGTGTTTTGTGAAATTTGTAGGCTCAATAATTGAGGTTGTAAGTCGAAGGACTGCCTGTATTACAGTTTTAGCCCTCTTAGCAATAGCAATAGCACTTAGACTTATATACCGCTTCATAGTGCTTTACAGCCCTCTCTAAGCGGTTTACAGAGTTCAGCATATTGCCCCCAACAATCTGGGTCCTCATTTTACCGACCTCAGAAGGATGGAAGGCTGAGTCAACCTTGAGCCTGTTGAAATTTGAACAGCTGAACTGCTGAACTAGCAGTCACTGAAGTAGTTGCAGTGCTGCTTTTAACCACTGCGCCACCTCGGCTCTTCCCCCTTGCTAATTCCTGGTTTTTCTTCTCTCGCTTAATCTCTTGACACTCTTACATCAAAATGGGCTAGAAGAGTCATAAAATAGGACAAAGCTCACTTAAACCTCCTTCACTTAGCAAGAAATTTGGAGCTCAACTGTGGTTTTAAGTCAAGGACTATCTGTACCTATCGCATTTTCTTGCAACGATGGCTAAAGCTATATTTACAGGTAGACTTCGACTTGAAACCCAAAATGGTTAACAGATTAACAGAGTTGGAAGGGACCTTGTAGGTTAGTGATGGCGAACATTTTTGGCACCAAGTGCAAAAAAGGTCTCGCGGAAATGTCACGCGTGCGCGCGCTCGTCGGAGCCACACTCTGGAAAAGCCAAACTTCCAGGTTCTAGCGCGCATGCGTGTCCGACGATCAGCTGGCCGGTTGCGCATGTGCAGGGCGGTTTTCGGCACTGCCCCGCGCGCGAAGGGATCGTGCTCCGGAAAAGCCGAGTTCCAGATTCTGGCGCGCATGCGCACCTGACAATCAGCTGGCCGGAGCGCATGCGCACACCGGTTTTTGGCACTGCCACACAAGCGGAGAACAGCTGATTGTCGTGCGCACATGCGCGCCAGAAACCCAGAAGACAAACAGGCAAGGCTGCGTGTGCCGGGTGACATGGCTTCGCGTGCCATAGGTTCGCCATCACAGTTGTAGGTCATCTGGTCTAACCCCCACCCAAGCAGGAGACCCTCCACCATTTCTGACAGATGGCAGCCCAGTCTATTCTTGAAAGCTTCCAGTGATGAAGCTCCCACAACTTCCGAAGGCGACTTCTGTTCCACTGGTTGATTGTTCTCACTGTCAGGAAATTTCTCCTTATTTCCAGGTTGAATCGC
Organism: Diadophis punctatus similis; assembly: GCA_023053685.1. Lineage (NCBI taxonomy): Eukaryota > Metazoa > Chordata > Lepidosauria > Squamata > Dipsadidae > Diadophis > Diadophis punctatus. Next base: position 4,085,000 of record JALIGW010000048.1, read on the forward strand.
CCCTTGTTCAGTTTCGATCCATTGTTCCTTGTCTGGCCTTCAGGTGCTTTGGAAAATAGCCTGACCCCCTCCTCTCTGTGGCAGCCCCTCAAATATTGGAAGACTGCTATCATGTCTCCCCTGGTCCTTCTCTTCCCTAGACTAGCCATGCCCAGTTCCTGCAACCGTTCATCGTATGTTTTAGCCTCCAGTCCCCTCATCATCCTGGTTGCTCTTCTCTGCACTCTTTCTAGAGTCTCAACATCTTTTTTTGTAGTGTGGTGACCAAAACTGGATGCAGGACTCTAGGTGTGGTCTTACCAAGGCTTTATAGAGTGGTATATCTCACATGATCTTGATTGTATCCCTGTGTTAATGCAACTGAGGATTGGGGACTACCTGGGGGCAGGTTCTTTAGATCTTGCGGAGTCAAAAGACGGCTTCCGTCATCGTAAGGATGGCTCTGGGCACTTCACAAGATCCGCCAATCCTAGTGAGCATGTCTGATCCTCTTGGCTCAGGGTGAAACATTTATTTAAACATTTAAGTGGCTGTTTTGCAGTTGTGGAGCCCAAAAGGGGAGTGATTACCTGGATTAAATCCGCTTGCAAGCACCAACCTCTGCAGCAACGGCAGGATTTCAGTCGGTTAATGAGTCACCGAAGGCACGAATAGCTATACAGGTACCCTGTTTCCCCCAAAATAAGACCTCACCAGGAAATAAGCCCTAATGCGTCTTTTGGAGCAAAAATTAATATAAGACCCAGTCAGAGTCTTTCAGGGAAACATGGGTAGTCTTGAAAACTTTGCAAGTTGACATTCACCTTACGACCACAATTGCGCCCAAAATTTCTGCTGCTAAGCGAGACAGTTGTTGAGTGAGCTTTGTACCATTTTACGATCTTTCTTGCTACCGTTGTTAAATGAATCGCTGAGGGGGATAAGTTAGTAACATGGTTGTTAAGTGAGCCTTGCTTGTCAGGTCTCACATGACCCCGGGATACTGCAACCGGTCATAAATGTGAACCAGTTGCCAAACATCCGAATTTTGATCACGTGACTATGGGAACGCTGCAAAGGTTGCTAACTGTGAAAGAGAGTCATAAGTCACTTTTTTTCACTCAATGAACTGCTGTAAGTCGGGGAAAACCTCAACGTACGTCCACAATTGAGCCCAAAAGTTAAGTTGCTAAGTGAAACATTTAAGTGAATTTTGCCCCGTTTCACGACTTTTCTTGCCACAGTTAAGTGAATCGTTGCACGTGTTACTATATTTTTCAGAGTATAAGACGCACCTTTTTACCCGCAAAAAGAGGGTGGAAACTTGGGTGCGTCTTATACACCGAATGCAGCCCCACCCACCCAGCCACCCCCACCCTTTGGCCTCTGTCTTCCAGCAATTTACCTGTTTAAAGCAAAGAGGGAAGAGCCTGTAAAGCAAAGCAAGTCACTAGCACTTCCCGACCTACAGCTGACTTGCCAAGTGGGAAAATGAAAGTGAAACTAACTACAAAGAGGCAAATAGCTGGGAGAGACATGCAGATTTTTATTTTTTGCTGAACTGGATGGAAGGGGGTAAGTGAATAACTATAAATGTCTGTAGAATGTTCAAATTATTAGACTTATTTTTTAAAGACTGCTTTATTATTGTTCTAGAGCCAGGGATCTCCAATCTTGGCAACTTTAAGACTTGTGGACTTCAACTCCCAGAATTTAACAGACAGCTTTGTTAGCTTTGCTGGCTGTGGAATTCTGGGAGTTGAAGTCCACAAGTCTTAAAGTTGCCAAGGTTGGAGATCCCTGTAAATCTAGACAACTTAACAAAATAAAGAAGCTTTTTAAAATAAATGCTTGCTCTGAAGAGGCCTTATGCTATTGTATCTTCTTTTAAATAATAGAGAATAATGTATACTTTCAGAATTTTTTATTAATTTTAACAGCTGTATATAAGTATAGTCTGAAATGTAACAGTGTCCTCTTTAGTATTAGAGTTTAGTTACCTTGCAGTAGATCTATTTAAATTATTTGGAGGAGTTAGTGTGACTACATTTAAGAAAACTTTCTGGCATAATGTACATTTCTCCAATTCTTTGCTATTTCTATGGGTCAGGCACACATGCACAGAAATACACAGCAAACAGTGTATATCATCTGTGCTGTTTGCTGTTTGGCAAATTGCTTGGAGGCAGAGGCCTTTTTTCCTTGTTTTCCTCCCCCAAAACTAAGGTGCGTCTTATACTCCGAAAAATACGGTAAGTTAGTCACACGGTTGTTAAGTGAATCTGGCTTCCCCCGTTGGCTTCGCTTGTCAGAAGGTCGCAAAAGAGGATCACGTGACCCTGCGACCGTCATAATTATGAATCAGTTGCCAAATGTCTGAATTTTGATCATGTGACCATGGGAATGCTGCAAAGTGTAAAAAAGTGTCATAATTCAATTTTTTTCATGGCCGTTTTAACCGTTGTTAGCTACAGGACTACCCGTAGAACTCTTATTTCATATTCTTTAGTTCTTTCAGTGCAAGGGTCCCCAAACTTGGCAACTTTAAGACTTGTGGACTTCAACTTCCAGAATGGCTGTGCTGGCTGGAGAATTCTGGGAGTTGAAGTCCACAAGTCTTAAAGTTGTCAAGACCTCTGTTTCAGTGTTTTGTCTTATTCCTTGAAGTCTCCAATTCTGCTCTGGACTAGACCAGGTGCTGCCATGTGCTGCAGCAGCCAAAAAAGCTCATACAATCCTGGGTTGTATAAACAGAGGCATAGAATCAAAATCACGTGAAGTATTAGTGCCACTTTATAAAACCCTAATAAGGCCACACCTGGAATACTGCAACCAATATTGGTCACCCTACTACAAAAAAGATGTTGAGACTTTGGAAAAAGTTCAGAGAAGAGCAACTAAGATGATCAAAGGCCTGGAGACTAAAACATACGAAGAACGGCTGCAGGTCTTGGATCTGGCTAGTCTAGAGAAAAGAAGAATTAGGAGTGACATGATAGCAGTATTCCAGTATTTGAGGGGCTGCCACAAAGAAGAGGGGTTCAGCTTATTCTCCAAAGCACCCAAGGGCAGGACAAGAAACAACGGTTAGAAACTAAACAACGAGAGAAGCAACCTGGAATTAGCAATAGCACTTAGACTTATGTACCGCTTCACAGTGCTTTTACCAGCCCTCTCTAAGCGGTTTACAGAGTCAGCCTATTGCCCCCAACAATCTGGGTCCTCATTTTACCGACCTTGGAAGGATGGAAGGCTGAGTCAACCTTGAGTCTTGGTGAGATTCGATCTGCCAAACTGCTGGCAATCGTCAGTCAGCAGAAGTAGCCTGCAGTACTGCACTCTAACCACTGCGCCACCGCGGCTCTTAAGGAAAAACTTTCTAACAGTGAGGACAATTAACCAGTGGAACAGCTTGCCACCAGAAATCGTGGGTGCTTCATCACTGGAGGTTTTTAAGAAGAGACTGGACACTCACTTGTCTGAGATGGTAAGTTCTCCTGCTTGAGCAGGGGGCTCGACTAGAAGACCTCTAAGGTCCCTTCCAGCTCTATTCTATTCTAATTCTAATCGATCTGCAAGGTGGAAGTTTGGGTGATTTGTTGGCTAACCAAAAGGGATTCTTTTTTCAATTAACCCAAAATCATTTTAAGACGAAATCTGACAGACACCTCTCTTGGCAGAGTGATGGTGGAAACGGAAGTGTGGCTTTTGCAAAAACTAGGATTAGGACCAGAGAACCTTTCAATTCTTATAAAAAAATGAAAATCAGGATGCGAAAGTTGTCCGTATCTAACCGAGTGCGAGAAAGTCACCCAAAATTTCCTGCATGAGGCTTTTGCCGAGAGGAAGTATTTCAGACCTTAAGGTGCTAAGACAGATCTTTATAGTTTCATAATTTTTTTAAAAATTTTTAAAGATTTCTAAAAAGGGAGATAAAATGAAGACGAAGTAAGAAAAATAAATCAAAGAAAGCTAGAAGTGAAAGAAGGGGAATTTGCTACAGACACCCACTTCGCACCTCTGTAAATATTTTTTTCGAGTCTTCAAGATGGCCGACCGATCGTTGTGTGTCGAGCAAACAAACCGCCTTTGCCGATGTTGAGCTCAAGTATCTCAGCCTTGGTCCTTATCTTCAACGGTTCCTAACAGCGGCCATCAACATCGGTCGGCCTCAAAACTGGGGGAGCAAATACACCCCACCCCAAAACAAATACAGCCATTATGAGACATGCAGGGGACAGATTTTACAAGGGGGATGATTGATGTCCTTAAGAGAGGAACAAAAAAAATACAAAATTTCCAGTGAGGCGGCTCCATTCCTGGAGGTTTTCAAGAAGAAATCAGACAGCCATTGATCTGGAATGGCATAAGGTCTCCTGCTTGAGCAGGGGGTGGACTAGAAGACCTCCAAGGTCCCTTCCAACTCTGTTATTCTACACTCTGCTTGCTTTCTGATCACCACAAACACACCATAAAGATTGCCTTCTCCACAAGTCTCAGGAAAGATCTGTGAATGTCTATCAAACCTGGGTCTCCTGCTTGTGCAGGGGGTTGGTCTAGAAGACCTTCAAGATCCCTTCCAACCATGTTATTCTTCTGAAGACATAGGGATGTTATCTTTTGGTGTAGAGGCAGATATAGTAGTAGTTTTGGTGTGCAGTAGTTTTGGTGTAGAGGATTTTTGTATGTTTTCCTAAAGTTTTTTTAATGAAACATTTCTAAAAAGGAAGATTAAAAACGAAGGCAAAGTAAGAAAAAGGTATCCGAGAAAGCTAAAAGTGCAAGACAGAAGAGAGGGAAAGTAAAAGGCAAGTAGAGAAGTTTGGTTTGCGCAAAGTTGGCAAGTTTTGGGATTGCCACCCAAGGTTGCTGAAGATGATGGAACTTGCGGAGCTGTCTAAATTGACTTTGATTAGAGAAAAGACAATATTTAAGTTGATTCCTGCCTGGAAAACAATTATAGGCCTTTTGGCACGAAGCTGGAGGGGGGGGGGAAATGAACTTGCAATTTATGGTTTTAATGATTAGACAGGATAGATGATAAAAGAGAGCTAGGTTTTAAGACAGAGTCAACTGTCTCACTAAGCAAGAGAAATTTTGGCTCAATTATGGTCATTACGTTCCTCCACCAGTGTTTCCCAACCTTGGCAACTTGAAGATGTCTGGACTTCAACTCCCAGAATTCCCCAGCCAGCATTTGCTGGCTGGGGAATTCTGGGAGTTGAAGTCCAGACATCTTCAAGTTGCTATGGTTGGGAAACACTGCTCCAAGCCAAGCTGTATGTAAGCACACAAGCTTGAGAACTGATGTACCGAACCACACTTGGGGGTGAACACAGAGCCCCGTCTCCAGGGAAAACCCACAACAGCAAAGGAGCTCCTCAGTCACACCCTAAACCAGGGGTCTCGAACTCGATTGCATTGAGGGCCACATCAGAGTTGTGTTTGACCTCGGAGGGCTGGGGGTCGTGGCCGGAGGTGGGCGTGGCTGGAGGTGGGAGTGGCCATGGTAGGCGTGGCCAGCTCAGCGTCACTCATGTCAGGGGGGCACCTGTGGTGGCCAAGTGCTAAGGCAGGACTTCCCTGAGACCCTCCCTCATTCTCATTATAATCTTCCTTCCTTCTTTTTCTTCTTTTTCCTTCCCTCTTCCTTCTTTCTTCTTCCTCCCCCTTTCCTTATTTTTCCTTCTCTCTTCCCATCTTTCTCCTTTTTCTTTGTCTTTCCTCTTTCCCTTCCTCCTTTCCTGTCCCTTCTTGATTGCTCAAATGCAAGAGGGCAAACATTTCTCCTTTTCTTTTGTTTTTAGTTTGTTTTGATAGCCCTCTGTCAGCCAAAACGGGCTGTAGGAGGCCATCGCGCCCAAAAATGTTTTCGCTGGCAGAGGTACTGCGGGCCGGTCCTTTACTGTTTCCAGGCCGGCCCCGTGAGCCAGAACTAAGCACCCTGCGGGCCGGATCCGGCCCACGGGCCTTGAGCTTGACACCTCTGCCCTAAACCAACAATCAATTTGGAAGCCCCGACACAACCATCTAGGGCAGTGGTGGCCAACCTTAAGCATACCATGTGCCAATTTTTTCACAGACGACTTCAGATGCGCCATACAACTCAAGCACGTTTTTGACCTTCTTACTTTCACGTTTGGGGTTGTAAAATAGGGATAGGGGTAGGATCTGCTTTGCTTAAGGGAGGAAAAGGAATAACTCAATCACGCAATTCAATTAATTAATTTACGCCATTTCAAAATTTGACAAACGTAATATATATTTAATCTTGACTCTGTCTTTCAATCACTCTCAATACAAAAACCATGCTAGTACACTCAATAAAACACTGCTTCAAACTCCACGCCACGATGGCTCACTCAGAACTGGCTGACCCTATCGAACGCTCGCCGCTCATTCGCACGTGACTTCAAACACATGATGTGTTGCTAGTGCACGGTGTTTGCGATCGTTTGAGCAGGAACGCGCAATGGCAACACCGATAAAAATATTCGTACGTTTGTAAACCCGCCTAAAGTTACATCTCACAAGTTCCATTCTAAGTTTCAGACACCGAGAAGTTGAACATTACCGAAGGCTGTACGAATTGAACTGAGATCACTTTGGTGTTGAGAATATTAAGATGGATTCAGTTATGACACCTATTTAAAAAAAATAAGTAGGCGCAAGGATGCAATGCGCCACTTGTAATAATCCAATGCACCACGTTTGGCGCATGCGCCACGGTTTGGCCACCCCTGATCTAGAGTTTCCATCCTCAACACCCTCTGGAGCAGGGGTCTCCAACCTTGGCAACTTTAAGCCTGGCGGACTTCAACTCTTGGCTTAAAGTTGCCAAGATTGCTGGCTGGGGAATTCTGGGAGTTGAAGTCCGCCAGGCTTAAAGTTGCCAATCAACTCAGAACCGATTCTCACCACTTTGCAACCCCATCAGCCAAGAGAAGAATACAATTGAGTCCAACATTTCCATTACTAAGCGAGACAGTTGTCTAGTGAGCTTTGTCCCGTTTTATTACCTTTCTTGCCAGTTGTTAAGTGAATCACTGCGGTTGTTAAGTTAGTAACGCGGTTGTTAAGTGAATCACTGCAGTTGTTAAGTTAGTAACATGGTTGTTAAGTGAATCCGGCTTCCCTGTTGCCTTTGCTTGTCGGAAGGTCGCAAAAGGGGATCACTTGACCCCGGGACATTGCAACCGTCATAAATGTGAGTCAGTTGCCAAGCGTCCCAATTTTGATCACGTGACCATGGGGATGCTGCAACGGTCGTTAAGTGTGAAAACGGTCATAAGCTCCTTTTTTCACTGCCATTGTAACTTCTGGGTACAATTCAAGGTGCTGATCATCATCTTTAAAGCCCTACATGGCTTAGGACCAGGCTATCTCCGGGACCGCATCCTGCCTCATACTGCCTCATACTTCCCTTCGACCGGTCAGGTCCCACAGAGTGGGCCTCCTCCAGGTCCCATCAGCCAAACAGTGTCGACTGGCGGGGCCTAGGGGGAGGGCCTTCTCTGTAGGGGCCCCTGTTCTCTGGAACCAACTTCCCCCAGAGATCCGAACCATCCCCACCCTGCTGCCCTTCCAAAAAGCCATTAAGACATGGCTCTTCCTGCAGGCGGGGTGATTTTGAGACAACCGTCCATCTGACGTCTCCCCCATGTATATACGATGTGTATGTTTTTTTTAAATTGTTTTTAACAATTTATTTGATGTTCCCTAAAATGTTGTACGCCGCCCTGAGTCCTGAGGGAGTAGGGCGGCATAGAAGAACTTCGAATAAATAAATAAATAAATAAATAAACTTCAGTCACTAAATGAAAGGCTGTAAAGATTATCTTCTGCAGGAAGATTTAAAGCTCTCCCAATATTGGGGTGCCAGCTGTGAATACAGGGGAGATTTTACAGCCAGACTGGGCATATTTATCTCACCTGGGGAAGCAAGGGTCAAAGGTCGGCCTTTCCAAGCCCTCTCCTGATTTAATCTGCACCCCAACAATTCAGCCTGGTTGGGCTTGGCACTCTGCATGTTAACCTGGTTTCCATTACCATCTGTGTTGGCATTCACAGGACTCAGCCAACCAAACCACATCATTTAACCCAAACCACATGGGAGTTTAATGACAGTTTAACTATTAATAATTTAATAATTTAATCCGCATGTTAAGTTTTTTTTCCCCAACCTTGGCAGCTTTTAAGTAGTGTGGACTTCCACGCCCAGAGTTTTAGCCACTTCATCTTTTTATTTTCCACAGACAGGCGAGCTGGAAAATGTGAAGATGCAAAACACAGCATTTTGGCCCAGCAGTTAGTTACCCTGACTTTTTCCTATTGCTTTAAGTAGAGCATTGCACAAGGAAACAAAAGACAGACCCAAAAACACTTATTAACTTAAAACTTAAAAGCACAATTAAAACCTAGGAAGACCTAGCCTGCCACGTGTCAGGCAAGCTTTTAACTTTATCTGTATAAATTTCTACCTTAAAAAGGGCAAGCTTGCTTGTTTGGAAAAATGAACCCATGGATGCTTCCAACTGAAAACAGCCCGGCTATTTATTTTCCTACAAATGGGAGATCCCTTGAAAAGATTTCTCTCCAACCAATATTTGCACACCCACCCTGCAGCTCACGTGAAAACCCAGCCAAACCTGATCAATTCATTTCACATTCCGCTTGTCAATTTCAAATGGATTTGTGTGTTTTGTTTTGTTTTTTTGCAAGAGATTATACGCAGAGAAAGCAGGCCAGGGCCAACATGACTGGCTGCCAGCCCACGGGGGCACCAGAGCAAACACACAACGCTTGCTTTGCACACTTAAAAGCTTTTGCTCAAACTTCATGAACTGCAGTTCCCAGCAGCCTCAGGGAGGAAAACACCATTTCCGCAGCCACCAAAAACGCGTGGAGCAACAGAGAGGAAGAAACCACCCGAAACAGGAACTCGGATTCCAAGACCTATAAACACTGGCAAAGAATAAATAAAAGGACCCCCCTAAAAAAACCCACCTGCATTTAAATATCATCTATAAAAAAGAAAGGCTAGGCAGCTTTGATTATACAGATCCCCAGCAATTCAAAACTGGGTGCATGGAAGATGCTTAACCCCGTTTCTGCTGCTTGCAAAGGCTGTGTTAGTTCAGCTGTTAACACTGTGGTTATAAGGGGGACAAACAAGGTGAAAACAGGGGGGGGGGGATTTCCTAAAAGTTGCAACTTTCCCCACCACCATCAACCCAGAGGGATCTCAAGCTAAAAGGTTGCCAACTGTTCAACTCAACAGGCCTGCAAGCAATGTCTGCAGTTGAAGGAACCTTCTTCCTTGCTCTAAGCTGCATTTGAAGATGCTGACCTGGGTTAAGCAATTCAGTTTGTTCCATAAGCCCCAGCTGCAAGCATGCACACTGCACATCTGGGTAGCAGCCACAACAGTTGGGTTTTCACACTCCCCAAGGCTTGGCGAGCTCCCCGTGATCTCCAACATGTCCTCTGCACAGTAGGCCCGTTTGCAGGCCGAAGGTTCAAGCCCAATCGACCCCACAAGGTCCATTCCCACGACCTAACTAACCAGTCACCCCAAAGTGCATTGGGAGAGGCTCAGGCCACCCAGACTCAAGAACTCAGCTGAGCTAACCACGGTTAAGCTTTCTTTACCCAATCCAACCCAGATTTTCCTTTTCCAGGTCGCTAGCTAAGATGAGCCTCGCTGGTCCCCATTCACACAACTCCTGGCCAACTCCCATGGGTCCAAGCCCCGATTGCACCTAAGACTACAGACCCCATATGTATAAAGCCTTAACCCCCAAAGAGACCCTCCAAAACTTTTCCAAGGGCCCAACCAGGCAATTTGCAAAAAGTGTGTGGTGTGTGTGTGTGTAGGGACAATTTAAAGGAAAAGCACGTCTTTCCAGCCCCCAAACAAGCAGGCATCGATATTAATTAAAATTACTCAACCATTTAGCTGTCTAACCTAAGTTTGAGTCTAGACAGAACTTCCTCTGGGGTGGAGGTGAGGAGCAGAAACACCTACCAGAAAGGGGGGGAGGGAGAAATACGTTTTCCTGCTAGGGCTAGCCCCCTCCCCGAATCATGCGTGTGCGCCCGTATACACGCGTGTGGTTTCCACGCTCTGGTTTGCCCCCTTTCCTCCTACCACCCGTCCTTTCTCTCCCTCCTGCGGGCGCCCGCTTGCAAATGCAAAGCGTTTCTCCCCCCCCCCTTCCTTCACAGCCGCCCCAAAAGTGCTGAAAAGGAACTCTCGCCGCTTATTTTTGCGAGCAAAACAAAACAAAAAATATATCCATTTTTTGTTTTGAAAGAAGGGCAGATTTCACCCTGCGCCTTTTCCGGTTGGTTGGTTGGTTTGCTTTAAAACAAACAAACAAACAAAAAACAAAGCTTGCTACATATTTTAATATTCTTTGGCGGAGAGAGTGAAACAACAACACAAACAACAAAGAGAAAGTGTGCTCCGCCAGCGAGCTCGCCCTCCGACCTTACCTTCTACTGCCCGAGCCGCTCCGTGCAAGGCCGCTGACCCTTCTCTTTCTTTTCTTTTTTTCTTAGACCACCCCAAGAATAACAAAAAAATAAGAATAATAATTCCTTTGGCTGCGCATCCAAGACGTCTCCAAATCCGAGCGAAAGCTCCCAGTGGAGCGGATTTTGGGGGGAGGAGGTGTTTTGTTTTTTTTTAAGGGGGGAGAGGAGGTGGCCAAAAAATAAAAAATGAAGGGGGGGAAAAAAGAAAAGCAAACGAGCACTTAAGAATCAAAAAAAGCCAAAAGCAGATCCAAGGGGACGGCGCGAGCCCTGCCACGCCGCGATCCTCCTCCTCCCTCGGGGTCCCCCGGAGCAGCTTCCCATGGGCTCGGCGCGGTGCGTAAAATCCGAGAGGCGCTTGGCTTGGCTTTGGCTCGGCTGGAAAGCTCCGTCCGCTTCGGGGGCCCGGAAATCTCTCCCTCCTCCGCCTCTCCTAAGATGTCTGAAGCTCCCAGCCGGAGGAGGAGGAGGAGGAGGAGGAGAGGAGGAGACACCGGCAGCACCAACAGCAACAGCCGCCGACGCGCGCCCCGCAGTTTGTGGCTGCGTTTTGCAACGGATCGATTTGATTTGATTTTAAATTTATGGTATTATTATTATTATTTTTTGTGCAAAGGTTCAACTTTGCGGGGAGCTCCGGCTGGGCTCCGCAGAGGAGGAAGGGAAGGGAAGGGGAGAGGAGGGGAAGGCAGGAGGGCGCCCCCCACCCCTTGTTGCAGCCGCCGCAACAGCAGCAAGGATTGCGCCCGGGCTGGGGCGCACGGTTTGCAGCAGACTAGCTGACACTCTTAAAGGAACCAGCGTCGTCTCCGACACCTCTGGCGCTGGGGGGAGGGAGGGGTGGGGAGAAAGAGAGGAAGGTTAGGACCCCCCCAGTAAAAAAGAGAAGAGGGGAGGGGAGGTTTGCATGGCAGGCTTCCCCTTCCCCTGCAGCTCTCCAGAAGGAGCGGTGGGCTACTTGGATGAAGGGAAGGGGGCTTGGTGGGGAGGGGGCAAAGGTTGGGGGGAGGAGGGGACCCGCTGAGAAGTGTAGGTCCTGGGGAGGCATTTGCAGTGGGGGGTGGTGCTGGGGGGCATCCAAGCCAACGGAGACCCCAGGTTAATGTCGAAGCTGAAGGAGACCAGAGTATTTCCGTTAGTGGGATTCCAGATCCATTGCACTGAGCCTTGAAATGGAGTGATTTGTTTAACAACCGTGGCCAAAAGGTCGTCGGATCGGGTGCAACTCACTTAACGACCTCTGTCCTTAGCGGCAATTGTGGTTGTAAGTCGAGATCCACCCGTAGTTACAAAAGAAGGCATCGTCGGCTAAGCCTCGGAATAACCATTTTTATTAGCGTGTTTGCTGTTTTGCAGGATGTAAAGCCACACTGTGCCAAAAGCCACGCGTGTTTTCGTTTCACACGTGACTCCTGATTTCCACCGTCTGGAATAAGCCGCATTCTGCACCCACCGACCCCCACATGAATTGCTTAGCGGCGTTAAATCAATATTCATTTATAATCTTCAGCGCACAATTAGGGTTCCCTCTCGCACAAAACCCATCACTTTCCAGCACCTCCCATCTGTCAAGATATATAATTAGCGCATTACGGCCTATATATCTGCTAATAACTTTTGCCCAAACCCCTGAACGAGCTTGAATTAAAGAGAGTTAATAAGGCATGGCTGCTAATCCATTTACCAGTCTGACATGTTGGTTCAAACTTCCCCAAAAAAAAGACATACAAGTAGTCCTCGATTTACGACCACAATGGGAAGCAGAATTTTTGTTGCTAAACAAGGCGGTGGTGAAGTGAGTCGCATCTGATTTTTTTTTTACTTTTTCCCCCCATGGTTGTTAAGTGAATCACCGCACTTGTTCAGTGAATCACATCGTCATTAAGTGAATTGCAGACTTACGACCAGAATGGGGCCCAGATTTTTTTGTTGCTAAGCAAGGAGCTTGGGGTCACACCTGATTTTATGACTTGTTTTAGCATGGTTGTTAAGTGTGAATGACTGCAGTTGTTAATTGACTTTTGTTGGGAAGGTTACAAATGATGATCACATGACCCCAGGACATCATAAATATCTGCCAGTTGCCAAGCACTTAAAATTCTGATCATGTGACTCGGATGTGGCAACAGCTGGAAGTACCAGGACCGATCACAAGTGACTCTTTTCAGCGCTATTTTAATCACATCACTAAACGAATGGTTGTAAAATGCAGGATCTCCTTCGCACAATTAAACATGAGTCAGCAGTGTGCCGCGGCAGCCAAAAAAGCCAATGCAATCCTAAATTGCATTAACAGAGGGATACAATCAAGATCAAAGGAGGTACTAATACCACTCTATAAAGCCTTAGTAAGACCACATCTAGAATACTGCATCCAGTTTTGGTCACCACACTATAAAAAAATATTTTGAGACTAGAATAGAGTGCAGAGAAGAGCAACCAGGATGATTAGGGGACTGGAGGCTAAAACATACGATGAACGGTTGCAGGAAGTGGGCATGGCTACTCTAGTGAAGAGAAGGACCAGGGGAGACATGAGAGCAGTCTTCCAATATTTGAGGGGCTGCCACAGAGAGGAGGGGGTCAAGCTATTCTCCAAAGTACCTGAAGGCCAGACAAGGAATAATGGATGGAAACTGAACAAGGAGAGATTCAACCTGGAAATAAGGAGGAATTTTCTGACAGTGGAACAGAAGTTGCCTTCGGAAGTTGTGGGAGCTTCATCACTGGAAGCTCTCAAGAAGAAATCGGACTGCCATCTGTCAGAAATGGTGTAGGGTCTCCTGCTTAGGCGGGGGGGGGGGTTGGACTAGATGACCTACAAGGTCCCTTCCAACTCTATTAATCGGTAATATCTGTAATAACACCTCACATCTGTGTTCATCCTCTCCAGAAAACCGTCCAATTCCAGAATTAAAAATCGGCTCTAGACACTTAGATTGGCCCCTTTTTTCTCTCCCCTCCACTTTCGAAATGAATAACAGAAGGGATCCGTAGGCGGGCAGGCTGGCTTGCAAAATTAATCATTTTTTTAGATGCATTTACCAGCCTGCCAATATCACACACACACACACACACACACACACACACACACACACACACACACACACACACACAGAGAGAGAGAGAGAGAGAGAGAGAGGCACCACAAGACATGTTAATTTCTTAAATATCCACAAAGGAGAATTCCTGGATGCCATTCACCCCTGCAACAACGCTTAACTTGGTAGTTAGAGAGGGGAAAGGGCCTAATTTTAAAATAGCTTGTTTCTTACCTGGCAGGATTTAGGAATTGGGTTTTGGTTTGGAAGAATCAAGTTGGATTCACCCATTGGAATAAGCCTACTGGACTACTGCAATGCGCTCTACAAGGGGATACCCTTGAAGAGTATTCGGAGACTTCAGTTGGTGCAAAATGCGGCTGCGCGTGCTGTGGTGGGTGTGCCAAGGTACATCCACGTTACACCTATACTCCGCCAGCTGCATTGGTTGCCCATCGGTCTCTGGGTACAATTCAAGGTGTTGATCATCATCTTTAAAGCCCTTCATGGCTTAGGACCAGGTTACCTTCGGGACCGCATTCTGCCTCATACTTCCCTTCGACTGGTTAGGGCCCACAGAGTGGGTCTCCTCCAGGTCCCGTCGGCCAAACAATGCCGGCTGGCGGGCCCTAGGGGGAGGGCCTTCTCTGTGGGGGGCCCCGTGCTCTGGAACCAACTTCCCCCAGAGACCCGAACCATCCCCACCCTGCTGGCCTTCCGAAAAGCCGTCAAGACATGGCTCTTCCTGCAGGCAGGGGGTTGAGACTAGTTCCACCTGAGCTCTCCCCCGGTATGTCTAGTGGTGAATATTTTTTAACTTTTTAAATTTTTTAATTGTTTTTAACTGTTGTTTATTATTTAGTGTTCTTGTATAATGCTGTACGCCGCCCTGAGTCCCTCAGGAGTAGGACGGCATAGAAGAACCAATAATAAATAAATAAATAATAAATAAATAAATAAAATAAGCCATGTTTTCCTTAAACATGGTTGGAGTAAAGCACGGCAGCTTCAGATCAGATTAACAGATTAACGAAGTTGGAAGAGACCTTATAGGTCATCTAGTCCAACCCTCCACCCAAGCAGGAGACCTTACACCATTTCTGTCAGATGGCAGTCCAATCTCTTCTTGAAAGCCTCCAGTGATGAAGCTCCCATGACTTCCGAAGGCAAGTCTTTCCATTTAATATAGAATAACAGAGTTGGAAGGTACATTGGAGGTCATCTAGTCCAACCCCCCCACCGACCCAAGCAGGGGACCTTGCTTACACGATTTCTGACAGATGGCAGTCCAGTCTCTTCTTGAAAGCCTTTAGTGATGAAGCTCCCACGACTTCCAAAGGCAACTTCTGTTCCATGGGTTGATTCCTCTCACTTCATTCAATCCTAAACTATGATATTTAAACTATGATATTTAAACTATGATATTTAAACCAGCATTCCGGCTGGGGGGGGGGAAGACAGAGGGGATGGTTTTGCACGCGTGTGCGTGCACCACTTTCAAAAGTGGTAGCTTTGCACGCATGTACGCCAGAGGTGGGATTCAGCTGTTTCTGACCAGTTCTGGAGAACCGGTAGCGGAAATTTGGAGTAGTTCGGAGAACCGGTAAATACCACCTCTGACTGGCCCGGCCCCCATCTATTCTCTGCCTCCCGAGTCCCAGCTGATCAGGAAGAAATGGGAATTTTACAGTAACCTTCCCCTGGAGTGGGGTGGGAATGGGGATTTTACAGTATCCTTCCCCAGCCACGCCCACCAAGCCACGCCCACAGAACCGGTAGTAAAAAAAAAATTAATCCCATCACTGATTACCCGCTCGTGTGCACTTGCCTGCCACTTCATGCGGCCCGGACACTGGGCCGCAGCCTGGGGGTTGGGAACCCCTGGTTTAAATCATGAAGAAGAGGCGTACTCAACCTATCTTAAATTCTTAAAACGACTTTGTTGGATCTGGATGACTTCAGGATGACTCGGACACATTTAAGTCGCTCCTGAGCCTGCCTGATACAGGTACGTTAGTCCTCAACATACGACCGCTTGATTCGTGCAACACCCACAACCACAAAGCATCAACCTTCGTTCTGAACTACAAAGCACAAGAACGCCTTCGTCTTAGACTTACGACCGCTCAATGCCTGCAACAACGCACGCAACGCAAAGAGCATCTTTATATCCTTGTATGTATTCTGCTCAAACCAGGCCTTGTCTGCGGGGCTAACATGGCTTGTTTGCTGTGGGGGGGGGGATATTCAGCGTGAACACAGCTTCAGGCTTGCCATGTGCGTAAAGACCACCAATATCCACAGGGGCTAAGACACACACTTGCAAGAGGTTACTTGCAGGAGGGCCACAAGCCCTTTCCACATGCACGGTTGAACCTGAGGGGTCCTTGGTGCTACTCATTTGAGTAGGGAAACGTCTGCAAGAAAACCACCAAGCTTAGAGAGAACCAAGGACCCCACAGTCCTCCTCCCCCTCCCTGCAAATTCCACTCCTTCTAGCACTGATGATGTTACCTAGTTTGGGACCTGAGATGTCTGCAAGAAAACAACCAAGCTCAAAGGCCAACTAAGGAACCCACAGTCATCTTCCTCCTCCTGTCCTCCTCCTCCCCCTCTCCTCCTCCTCCGCCTTAAACCCCACTCCCTTCTAGCACTGAAGATGTTACCTAGTTGGGTCATGAAACGTCTGCAAGAAAACCACCAAGCTCAGAGAGCACCAGGGACCCTACAGTCCTCCTCTTCCTCTTCCCCTTCCTCCTCCTCTACTCTACAAACCCCTCTCCCTTCTAGCACTGACGATGTTACCTAGTTGGGTCATGAAACGTCTGCAAGAAGCCCAACAAGTACAGAAAGCACCAAGGACCCCACAGCCATTGTCATCATCATCATCCTCCCCCATCTCCATCTCCTTCTCCACGAACCCACTCCCTTCTAGCACTGATGATATTACCTAGTTGGGTAATGAAATGTCTGCAAGAAAACCACCAAGCTCAGAGAGCACCAAGGACCCCACAGTCATCAACCTCCCCCTCCTCCCCCTCCTCCTCAGAAACCCCACTCCCTTCTAGCACTGATGATGTTACCTAGTTAGGTCATAAAATGTCTGCAAGAAAACGATCACTGTTAGAGAGCACCAGAAACCACCACCAACTCCTCCTCCTCCTCCTCTCCACAAACCCCTCTCCCTTCTAGTTCTGATTAGGTTACCTAGTTGGGTAATGAAACGTCTGCAAGAAAACCACCAAGCTCAAAGAGCACCAAGGACCCCACAGTCGTCTCCTTCTCCTCTTCTCCTTTTCCACCATTCCCCAAACCCCATTCCCTTTTAGCACTGACGATATTACCTAGTTGGGTAATGAAACGTCTCCGACAAAACCCACCAAGCTCAGAGAAGCCCAAAGGACCCCTCATTTCAACCCCGAGCTACAAATACTCCCCTTTTATTGGTACACCTGAAGCTCTGCACACTCTCCCTGGGATTTTGGCTCTTGTGCAAAGCAGGAATTTCATGGCTTAATTCTGGCCGTGGCCCAAAACAGCAACTGACTCAGCTGTTCTGCTATGGAGCTGGGTGGGTGGGTGGGAGATGTGTTTGTGAAGCAGAGGGGGGAAGGGGAAGGGTCTGGGAATGAATTCACCCAGGCAAACAGTCTGCCTCTGCATTTATGGCCCCTTGCCAAGGCCGCCTACAGACCCTTTGATCGACCTCAGCACAGCCTGGCCAAAAGACAGAGGCCGGTCTGCCTCTGCTGGCTGAGGCAAGGGGGGGGGGGGGGAAGCCAGGACAAAGGTGCCTTTGTAGGGGGGGGGGACTTTTACCCCTCCTGTCTGGCTGGGGTCCAGCAGAAGCAAAGAACCAGCCCTTAAATCTCCAAAAGACTGGAGCGGAGCCCAGCCCGGCATGGAAACTTTCCAGGGAGAAAGAAAGCTGTGGGGGTTTTGTTCTCCAAAAAAGGAAGCGCGGCTGAGCCAAGAGGGAGGGAGGGAAATCCAGGTGGGGGGACACCTTGGGCGATCGGGCTGCACGCAAGGGGTTGGAGGGAGGGATCGATCCCGTGTTGGTAACCCGGAGGAAAAGGCTTTGTTATAATAAGCACAATTGGAGAAGGGAGGGAGGAGAGGGAAAGATGAGAGAAGGAGGGAGGGAGGGAGGGAGGGAGGGAGGGAGGAAGGAAGGAAGGAAGGAAGGAAGGAAGGAAGGAAGAAAAAGGGAGGGAGGAAGATGAGAGGGAGGGAGGGAGAAAAGGTAGGAAGGTAAATGAGAAGAAGGGAGGGACGGAGGGAAGGAGGAAGGAAGGAAGGAAAAGGGAGGGAGGAAGATGAGAGGGAGGGAGGGAGGAAGAAAAGGTAGGAAGGTGAATGAGAAGAAGGGAGGGAGGAAGGAAAAGGGAGGGAGGGAAGGACGAAGATGAGAGGGAGGGAGGGAGGAAGAAAAGGTAGGAAGGTGAATGAGAAGAAGGGAGGGAGGAAGGAAAAGGGAGGGTGGGAGGGACGAAGATGAGAGGGAGGGAGGGAGGAAGAAAAGGTAGGAAGGTGAATGAGAAGAAGGGAGGGAGGGAGGAAGATGAGAGGGAGGGAAGGAGGGAGGGAGGAAGAAAAGGTAGGAAGGTGAATGAGAAGAAGGGAGGAAGGAAAAGGGAGGGAGGGAGGAAGGGAGGGAGGAGAGGGAGGGAGGGAGAAAAGGGAGGAAGGTAAATAAGAAGGGAGGGACGGAGGGAGGGAGGGAGGAAGGAAGGAAAAGGGAGGTAGGGAGGTAGGGAGGAAGATGAGAGGGAGGGAGGGAGGGAGAGGGAGAAAAGGTAGGAAGGTAAATGAGAAGAAGGGAGGGAGGAAGGAAGGAAGGAAGGAAAAGGGAGGGAGGGAGGGAGAAAAGGTAGGAAGGTAAATGAGAAGAAGGGAGGGACGGAGGGAGGAAGATGAGAGGGAGGAAACGGGGAAGGAAGGAAGGAAGACAAATGAGAAAAAGGGAGGAAGATGGGAGGGAGGGAGGAAGAAAGGCAAGAAAAAGGGAGGAAGATGAGGGCTGGAGGAAGGAAGGAAGGCAGGCAAATGAGGAAGGGAGGGAGGGAGGGAGGACAGAAGGAAGGAAGGAAGGAAGGAAGAAAAGGAAGGTAATCCAAAAATCATGCATTCTAAAATGAAAGACAGTTCTCAGATTGCAAAAAATCTGCAGGCTGGCTCAGGGCCATGGGCGAACCAAGGCCCTCCGTGCCCCTTCCTGGGATCTGAGGCTGACGAGTGGCATTCCTGTTGTAGCTCTCTGATGTCTACCCGCAGTTTGCAACCGTTTTTTCAGCCGGCTTTGATGGATCCACATTTTCCACTCCGCTGCTCCCAATTGTTCAGAAATTGCCGCTGACGCGCGCACCCGTAACCCCCGTCAGATTTTCCTGCCTCTGCGCATCCCCCAGAGGTGGACTTTGCTACAACTTTCACATCTGCACATCAATAAAAACAGCGGTTCTTATTAAAGCCTGACAGTGCTTCGGGAAGACTTTGGAAAAGGCGTTTTTGGAGCCCTTCACCAAAGAATCACCTTTACCGGTCTGCAAAACTCAGATGGGTAAAATAATAATAATAATAATAAGCCAATTCTCTTTATTTATTAAATTTGTTTGCCGCCCATCTCAACCACAAGGTGTTCCTAAGAACCTGATTTACCTTCCAACTCCCACTTTTAATTTAATTTCTTTTCCCATCCTTTTATATTGTGCCACGTTGGGACTGAAGTTGCACTGAATTAATTTATGGAAGGGAGTACAATCTGTTGGTTTTGTTTTGCAATCAATTCCCATTCCTACCTTCTGTTGCAATTGTAGAATGTACAGTTATATAGGTAGTTCTCGACTTAACAACCAGATCTGGAGCCAGAACTTCTGTTGCTAAGCAAGGTAATTGCTAAATGAGTCGCTCCTAGGTTTTTGTTTTTGTTTTTGCGATGCTTGTTAAAAGAATGGATGCAGTTGTTAAGTGAGTCATGCAGTCGCTAAGCGAATCCGGATTTCTCCTATTGACTTTGCTCATCGAAAGCTGGCTGGGAAGGTTGCAAATGGTGATCACGTGACCCCTGGAAGTTGCAACCATCGTAAACAAGGGTGGGATTCAGCCGGTTCGGACCGGTTCGGGCGAGCTGGATGTTAATTTAACATCTGGTTCGCCAAACCGGTAGTTGCAAGAACTGGCTGACCCCGCCACCCCGCCCCTCCCAGGAGTCTCCACGTGGCCCGTTTTGGATGCCAGGTAAGTGCAGGGCCCGTGCGGAAGCTCTGGGAGGGCAAAAAACCGGCCTACTGGAAATACTGGAAGTCCAGAAATGGGCCCGTTTCCTGCCTCCGGAGCCCGGGGGAGGCCATTTTTGCCATCCCGGAGGCTCGAGGAAAGCCCCCGGAGCCTGGGGATGGTGAAAATGCCCCCCACACCATGGTGCAGGAGGCCGAGTAAGCCACGCCCCCATGGCCATGCCCACCCAGCAACCGGGCAGAGAACCGGTTGCTAAAAAATTTTAACCACACCCCTCATCGTAAATACCCATCAGTTGCCAAGTACCCAAATTTTGATCACTTGTCTGTGGGGAGGCCGTCATAAGTGCAAGGACTGGCCATGTCGCTTTTTTCAGTGCCGTGGTAACTTTGAACAGTTGCTACACAAATGACTGTAAGTTGAAGGTTTACCTCGTAGTGCCTTAATAGGAAACACAGAGCCAGCAATTTCTGGAGAATAAAACATATAAAGAACGGTTGCAGGATTCAGTTATGGCTAGTCTAGAGAAAAGAAGGATCAGAGGGGACATGATACCAGCAATGTTCCCTGTAACATCAGAAAATGGCGCAGCAGTTAGGAACTGCTGCGTGGCGTTCTCTAATCATGTGCGCGGCCGCGCAGGCGCACAGCCTCTGCCATTAGAAAATGCCGCGCAGAAGTTAGAAACTTCCACGCGGCGTCCTCTCGTTACGTATGCGGCCACGCAGCTTAGAGGGAACAATGGGTACCAGTATTCCAGTATTTGACGGGCTGCCACAAAGAAGAGGGGATCAAATTATTCTCCAAAGCACCAGAGGGCAGGACAAGAAACAACGGATGGAAACTAATCAAGGAGAGAAGCAACCTGGAATTAAGGAGAAACTTCCTAACAGTGAGGACAATTCACCAGTGGAACAGCTTGCCTCCAGAAGTTGTGGGTGCTTCATCACTGGAGGTTTTTAAGAAGAGACTTATCTAAAATAGTATATTTCTTGCATGAGCAAGGGGTTGAACTAGAAGACCTCCAAGGTCCCTTCCAAATCTTGTTATTCTGTTAACTTCTGGGTGGGATGTAGAGCAGGAAGTTGAGAAAACGTTCTGGTGTATCTAGTTTAATGAAAAGAAGGACTAGGGGAGACATGATAGCAGTGTTCCAATATCTCAGGGGTTGCCACAAAGAAGAGGGAGTCAAGCTATTCTCCAAAGCACCTGAGGGCAGGACAAGAAGCAACAGATGGAAACTAATCGAGTAGAAAACCAGCCTAGAACTAAGGAGAAATTTCCTGACAGTTAGAACAATTAATCAGTGGCACAATTTGCCTCCAGAAGTTGTGAATGCTCCAACACTGAAGGTTTTTAAGAAGAGACTGGGCAGACATTTGTCTGGAATAGTATAGGGCAGTGATGGTGAATCTTTTCAATACCAAGTGCCCAAACCAGAATGCGCGTGCGTGCGAGCATGCGCGCACCACAGCCCCGAAAACCCGAAGACCAGCTGGCGGGTGCGCATGCACGCACCGGAAACCAGAAGACCACGTGTGCCATGGGTTCACCATCACGGGTATAGGGTGTCCTGCCTGAACAGGGGGTTGGACTATATGAGGTCCAAGGTTCCTTCCAGCTCTATTCTGATTGATTGATTGATTCACTGGCTCCATTTGCATGTGTCCTCTTAACTGTGGTTTCCTTAATCCAGTGCTTCTCAATTATTTTCTGTTACGCCCCCCCCCCCCCTAGGAAGAAGTATATGCTGTGAGCCGCCCTGAGTCCCTAGGGATTGGGCGGCATAGAAATCCACCAAAATAAATAAATAAATAATAAAGTAAACATTTTGCCCGCCCCCAACTCTCCGCCGGGACAATTGTTTGCAATATTTGGCACGTTTTCGCTGAAAAAACTCAAGAGGCTTATCAGCGTGATTGGGGTGTGACGTGTTTAAGTGACGCCTTAATTTATTTGGCTTCATGCTGTCCGCTGCCAACATTTTTAGACACAGTAAACATACCGGTCTTTCCTCGTCTCCCACCGTAGTCACAGTGAAGCCAAGCGCTACATATTTCCTTGTCTTAGCTTTCGGGAGACTTACCTTTGTCTCATTATCTCCGTCTCTCTCCTCCTTTCTTTTCATCCCTGTTAAATATTTTTCCATGGTGTCTCTTAAGGGTTTGTTATCTGCACTTCATATCTCCTGCTCTGTGCTGTATGCTATTGTTCGGTGCAAAAAACCCCTACTCCCTGCAGCAAAAAAAGCACGTTCCCCGGGGTCATGCGCCCCCCCTGGCATCGCTCCATGCCCCCCCAGGGGCCCCCGCCCCACTATTTGAGAAGCACTGCCTTAATCCAAGTTTCTGAGTTCTCACACGGGAGTCATAAACTGCATTCCACATGCTGGATTCACAATTTAATCACAGGTTAAAAAGAGCCCTGTTCCTTTGTGATCTGGTGCCTTCGAGGAAGGATCTCGAGCCCCATCTCTCTGGAACCAACTCCCACCAGGGATCCGGACTATCCCCACCTTACTGGCCTTCCGTAAAGCCGTAAAAACATGGCTCTTCCGACAGGCGGGGTGAAAAAAGAAGATCAGATTCCCCCATGAATGAATGTTTTTTTTTAAATAATGTTTTTATCTTTTAAACTGCTATTACTGTTTTTATTGTACGTTTCTTATCTATGCTGTACGCCGCCCTGAGTCCTACGGGATTGGGCGGCCTATAAGAACGTTTATAAATAAATAAATAAATTTTATTTCAAGGCAGACAATTCAGCGGGCCAAGCAAGTGGTTTGATTTTGTGGAAGATCTCCGCGGTCCCTTCCAACTCTGTTATTATTCCTCTTCTTCTTCCTCCTCTTCCTCCATCAGGGAGATTTGAGGGGTGGGGGAAACAGCATCTCTGTTTTTCTTCGGTGCATCCGAAATGAAGCCGGGGTTGAATTTCCCTGAGAGAAAACAGATGACCTATTCTTTTAAAAGGCGCAGACAGATGTTCTGTTTTCCCATCTTTAGCATCAAAGGAAGCCCAACGTGCATGAAAACCAGCCTAGCATGAAAAGAGGTCAGCTCTTGGGTTTAGTCAACGGATGGACGTCTGGATCAAGGTGAACCAGCAGGCAAAAGAATTTGATGGGTGGTTGTCACAATGAGAAAAGTGGAAAAACACACACGTCTGAAGTCAAAAATAGCAAACAATTTTCCCTTTAAAGAAGGAAGGTTGCCCGCTCATACGATATCCAGGAATCTAGAAATGCTAAATGTATTTATTAAATGTATTTATTTGTAAATGTTGGAGTTTGAAGACAAAAATAGCATTTTTTTCCCTTTAAAGAAGGAAGGTTGCCTGCTCATACGATATCCAGGAATCCAGAAATGCTAAATGTATTTATTTATTAAATGTATTTATTTGTAAATGTTGGAGTCTGAAGTCAAAAATAGCATTTTTTTTCCCTTTAAAGAAGGAAGGTTGCCTGCTCATATGATATCCAGGAATCCAGAAATGCTAAATGTATTTATTTATTAAATGTATTTATTTATTTGTAAATGTTGGAGACACTTTAGCAAAGATTTCAAATTCACTTCCTGAATGTGTAAGCGATTAAGTCGATGCTGGGAAGACACTCACACAAAAAAAGTTATTTTTGAACACAAGTTAAGTTGAGCAGATGGGAAAATGCCATTATAGGAGCTCATCAAGTGAATAAATCAACTCTTAATCCACTGTGGAAACTTTCCAGAAAAAGATGAGATTTAAAAGGTTCAGAAAGAGCCTGTGTTAAGGATCTTGGTTATAAAGATGGATTGGGGGTTTCGTATCTCAGATCTGAATTCTTGGCACTATAATTTATTTATTTTTTTAAAAATCTTGGTAATGCTCTGTAGTTAAGAGGTTTGAGATCTTTGTAATCACCAGAAACCAGGAGATGACCAAGGTCTGTACTGCCAACGAATTGGACTGCCATTTGTCAGAAATGGTGTAAGGTCTCCTGCTTAAGCGGGGGGTTGGACTAGATGACCTATAAGGTCCCTTCCAACTCTGTTAATCTGTAATCTGTAATCAGTCTCTTTTCACCAATAATTTTGAGAGCATCTGTCAGTCATGAACCAATGTTGGTTCGGTTGGATAACAAATTTCAAATAGTGGTTGAGTTTACCAAGCCAGCATACAAGTTCTTTGCTTTTGCTATCTTGGGTCACATGGCCAGTTATCATGGTTTGTCATTCTAGCTTACGTCTTGCTTGGTTGGCTAAACTCAGCCATCTAGGGCAGTGTTTCTCAACCTGGCTAACTTCAAGATGTGTAGACTTCAACTCCCAGAATTCCTCAGACAGCATGACTGGCAGGGGAATTCTGGGAGTTGAAGTCCACAAATCCTGGTGGGTGAATTCTGGGAATTGGGGTCCACAACTGCTGGCAGGGGAATTCTGGGAATGGAAGTCCACAAATCCTGAAAGGGGAATTCTGGGAATTGAAGTCCATGAATCCTGGTGGGTGAATTCTGGGAGTTGAAATCTGCGACTGCTGGCAAGGGAATTCTGGGAGTTGAAGTCCATAAATCCTGCAGGGGAATTTTGGGAGCTGAAGTCCACGAATCCTGGTGGGTGAATTCTAGAAGTTGAATTCTGCGACTGCTGGCAAATGAATTCTGGAATTTGAAGTCCACAAATCCTATCAGGGGAATTCTGGGCATTGAAGTCCACACATCTTCAAGTTATCTAACTGAAAAATACTGAGAAAGAGCCGAGGTGGTGCAGCGGTTAGAGGCAGGTACTGCAGGCCACTTTAGCTGACTGTGATCCGCAGGTCAGCGGTTCAAATCTCACCGGCTCAAGGTTGACTCAGCCTTCCATCCTCCCGAGGTAGGTAAAATGAGGACCCAGATTGTTGGGGGCAATATAAATATACATTGCTTACTGGTGTAAACCGCTTAGAGAGTGCTTGCACTGTGAGGCGGTATATAAATCTCACAAATAAATAAAATAAATAAATAAATCTAGGGTATCTTCAATAAGCTCTCAATAATTCACTGAATTCTCAATAATTCAACAATTCTCTCTGTGCTTATAACCCGTCTCCAGCCAGCATCTGCCACATCCACCTCCCTTCCACTATCACACTGGGCCTTTTGCGTGGCCTCCCTTCAAGCGTGGCCTGTTTTCATTCCGTACATGCTGCAAGAGCTCCACCAGGATCCAAAACAGCCCTGCCAATTTTGACAACTTTTCACACCCGCATGCACACACACACACACAAAAAGATTTGAAACAGGCCTTTGGCTTTCTATTTTTGGGTTTTCCCAAACCGAGCCCCCGTTTTCTCTCGTCCTGCAAACTTTCCTTCGGAAAGAAAGGACCCGCAACCTCAACGTGCCAGCACACTTTGAGGAAAGGGAAAAGAAAAAGGAAAGAAGGCCACCTCAATTGGCTTTCAACCTCAAGCTTGTCAATTCCAGCCTTGACACACTGCACAATTGACTCACTCGGAAGTTGTAATTGACGTGCGCTGGCCCCAATCAGATCCACGCAGCAGAAAGGAGCGCAATCCTGTCCCACCGATATGCCTTCCTTGCCACCCACCTGTCTGCAAAGGCACATTGCATTTCCACCTGGCATTCTTTTTTCTTAAAATTATTTTAAAATTTTGAAATTTTTTACGCATTGTGGAAGGCCTCCTGGCGGAATGGAATTTTTGCCTTGTGTGTACTCAAATTAGATGCCTTAATGTTTTTTTATTGTTTTATGTTTTTTTCCCCTCTACTGTTTTTACTGTTTTAAAATGTTTTTTAAGATTTTAATTGTAGTGTATGTTTTTGAATTGTGAGCAGCCGAAAGTCGTTCGCTGAGATGGCCAGTTATAAAAATCAGATAGATGATAGATAGATAGATAGATAGATAGATAGATAGATAGATAGATAGATAGATAGATAGATAGATAGATAGATAGCTTGATAGCGTGATAGAGATATATGATATATGATAGATAGATAGATAGATAGATAGATAGATAGATAGATAGATAGATAGATAGATAGATAGATAGATAGATAGATAGATGATAGATAGCTTGATAGAGATATATGATATATGATAGATAGATAGATAGATAGATAGATAGATAGATAGATAGATAGATAGATAGATAGATGGTAGATAGATAGATAGATAGATAGATAGATAGATAGATAGATAGATAGATAGATAGATAGATGATAGATAGATAGATAGATAGATAGATGATAGAGATAGATAGCTTGATAGCTTGATAGCTTGATAGAGATAGATGATAGATGATAGATAGCTAGATAGCTAGATGATAGAGATAGATAGATAGCTTGATAGCTTGATAGAGATATATGATATATGATAGATAGATAGATAGATGATAGATAGATAGATAGATAGATAGATAGATAGATAGATAGATGATAGATAGATATAGATATAGCTTGATAGCTTGATAGCTTGATAGATAGAGATAGATGATATATGATAGATAGATAGATAGATAGATAGATAGATAGATAGATAGATAGATAGATAGATAGATAGATAGATAGATAGATAGATAGATATGCATGCCAAGAGTTGACTCCTTCCAAGCCAAGGAATTTTGCAAGCGGAGTGACACATAAACTCTCTCCCAGTAGTAAATGCATTACTCAACATTCCATGGGAGTGAGCCAAAACAAGAGGGGAGTGGGCTTTAGGGAGGAATATTCAGGCAGGCTGACGAGATGAATTAGTAGCTGCAAGAGCCCCCACCCCAGCTGCGGGTTAGGCCGACCTCCAAAGCCCCAAACAAAACAGTCGCAACTCTCTTCCTGCAGCTCTGCCAACCAACCTCCCCAGATTCCGTGCTAAAGTAATTTTCCAGAAAGGGGAAAAGTTGATGGGAGAGGAATGGAATGCGAGAAGAGTTTCCCAAACTTTGTTCCAGCGCCTTCCTGGCCTGTAAAAAGTTGAGGAAAAGTTTCCCCTCCGGGTTAAAGAAAAAGGGACACGGAGCCGTGGGGCAGGAGGACCCCTTTCACAATGAAAACGTCCATTGTATTTCACAGATCCGGGGACCCCTTTCAAAAGCAAATCGAGCGATGCGAAGGCCTTGGGGTGTAATTTGTTTAGGGAGAAATCAGCACTTGCTGTAAGGAAGAATGGTTAAAAAAGGAAAACCCTTCCCCTGTTCGGAGCAATTATTTTCCAAAGAAGCTTCTGTGGGTTGGCATCCGGAAGGAAATTTGAGCCGTTTTCCCTCACCCTCCATTAGAGAAAAACAAACTTTCTCGGTCTTTTTGACTGCCAAAATCTTTCCTCAGCCCCTTCGAACAGCTCCCTTGTCCTAGCTGTTCCTTGAGCACCATAAGGACTAGAAACCTGACTGTTGGACTTAGCGGTTCATGACCACCATAAGGACTAGAAACCTGACAGTTGGACTTAGCGGTTCCTGACCATCATAAGGACTAGAAATCTGACTGTTGGGCCTAGCGGTTCCTGACCACCATAAGGACTAGAAACCTGACAGTTGGACTTAGCGGTTCATGACCACTATAAGGACTAGAAATCTGACTGTTGGGCCTAGCAGTTACTGTTCACCATAAGGACTAGAAACCTGACTGTTGGGCCTAGCAGTTACTGTTCACCATAAGGACTAGAAACCTGACTGCTGGATGTCGACACAACATTAGGCCGGACTGAGAGACACATCATTAGAGGAAGAATGGCTGAGGAGGGCAGAGGAAAACATTCGACCTCCACTTCCTCCCACAAGTTCAGCTGCACAATTTTTGCCTGCATTCTCCTGGTCTTGCGAAGCAAACGGAGGACAGACACGGAGGCCCCCCATGCGAATCAGGCTGCACAACAACAACACCCTAAGCGACAACGAGCTCGTTCTCGCCCTTCCCGGCAACAAATTACAAGGTCAAAACCTGCAGCCGAGGGTAGAGCTTTTCTTTTATCTAGTCGCTAGGCCGGCTTTGCTTCCCCATTGATCACTCCATGATGGATGGAAGCAGCAGGTTTTCATCTGGCCCTATAAAATTAAATGACACCTTGGTGGACGCCATCCTTCTTCGGAGTAAAGATTAAGCACCGCTTCCTCTCTGTGGATTGTTACTCCACTCGGAAGCTTGCCTCACCGGTGGGTGCACTGAGAAATCTTCCCATTTTTCTCCCAGCCAAAGAAGGAACCGAAACCGAAATACCATTTCATAGCTATATAGGGCTTATTTGTCATTCCAAACCTGTGTGATTATATATACTGTATATAGAAAAAATAATCTGTGCTTCTCCTTTAGCCTTGCTTTTGTTCAAGTCCAAACTCTTAAGAACGAACAAACAAACTTCAGGAAAACTTGGGTTCTTTCCTTTCGCAGTCTGGACCATAAACTTGGTGCCCGTTAAATGTCCGTAAAAATAAAATAAAATGTAGACACCGTCACTCCAGCTTCTCCATCCAAGAGGCCTGTTCTCTGAGCCCAGCAGGGAAACCTTTGCCGTCTCTTGTCAGATGCAGTGAAGGAGAAGCTAAACCAGAGGTGCTATGCTGCCGGTTCGGACCGGTTTGCCCGAACCGGTAGCGGAAATCGCACGCACGCTCACATTTGCGAACCGGTAGGGAAGGTAAGTGAATCCCACCTCCAAGCTAAACCCACCTTGCTGCTTAGTAAGACCACATCTGGAATATCGAATCCCGTTTTGGTTGCCACAATGTCAAAAAGATGTTGAGACTCTGGAAAGAGTGCAGAGAAGGGCAAGGAAGATGATGAGGCGGCTGGAGGCTAAAACATATTTATATATTTATATATTTATATATTTATATATTTATATATTTATATATTTGTTTGTTTGTTTGTTTGTTTAATTCGTTTATTCATTTATTCATTTATTCATTTAATTCGTTCATTCGTTTATTTATTTATTTATTTATTTATTTATTTATTTATTTATTTATTTATTTATTGTTCTTATATGCCGCCCTACTCCCTGGGGACTCAGGGCAGCGTACAACATGTAAAGAACAACTATAAAACAATATTAATAAATTAATAACAATTTTAAAAAATTTAAAAACATACAAACCATACATACATGGGAGAGGCCTAAGGTATTAAATGGTCTCTGAATCACCCCACCTGCAGGAAGAGCCATGTCTTAATACCTTTTTGGAAGGCCAGCAAGGTGGGGATAATTCGGATCCCTGGGGGGAGTTGGTTCCAGAGAACAGGATACGAAGAACGCAAGGGTGGGTTCCTCCCAGTTCGGACTGGATCGCCTGAACCGGTAGCGACCCGCTGGTGACGTCACGGATCCGATTCCGTCGGTGCCGATCCATGGGCGCCACCATCTTTTTTTTTAAATTGTTTGCAAATTTTTCTGTGTTTGGCTGGCTTCTCCTCTTCCGCTGCTGGAAAAAGGGCCCTCCCACCCGCGCCCGGATTAATACTGACCTTTATTTCTTCGCCCGAAGCACAGCTGATCAGCTCCTCAGCTGTGTTTCGGGCTGATTCCTGCTACTGAGCATGCGCGGAAGCCAAATTGCACAAGGGGATGCGCATGTGCGAAACGTCGCGATGCGAACCGGTGGCGAAGGTAAGTGGAACCCACCCCTGGAAGAACGTTTGCAGGAACAGGGTATGTCTAGTTTAATGAAAAGAAGGACCAGGGGTGACATGATAGCAGTGTTCCAATATTTGAGGGACTGCCCCAAAGAAGAGGAGGGGTGAAGCTATTCTCCAAGGCAGGACAAGAAGCAATGGATGGAAACTAAGCAAGGAGAGAAGCAATCTGGAACTAAGGAGAAATTTCCTGACAGTGAGAACAATTAATTAGTGGAATGACTTGCCTCCAGTACCCAAGTTGTGGGTACTCCAAAACTGGAGGTTTTTAAGCAGAGATTGGACAGCCATTTGTCTGCAATGGTATACGGTCTCCTGCCTGAGCAGAGGGTTGGACTAGAAGACCTCTAAGGTCCCTTCCAACTCTGTTATTCTGTTCTGTTCTATTCCGCTCCAGCAAAGTCCCATTGGTTCAGCCAAGCTCACTTCATTTCTGAGAATGTCTTGGTTTCTCTCTCTGCCTCCATTTCTCGAAAAAGGAAGCTAAACAGAAATGCCCCAAGGTTGGTTGAACTACCGCCTCTGGATTGTCATTTTTTTTTCTTTTTGTATCTTTCCTCCTATTTTTTCACTTGTCTTTCTGTCAGGGCCTTTTGGAGATCCGTTGGTGCAGAACAATCATGAGCAGTAATGGGCTGTGAGAATAACCTTGGGAGACCGGAGGAGGAAGTGTTACAGCCAGGGCACAGGTTAGATAAGAGACATCCCAGCCCAAAGAAGGAAAAGGGGCATGGGAAGGATTTCAGAAGGAGTCCTCTTCAGTTCCGTGGGGAAGTAGAGGCAGTTCTTGACTTGCAACCATTTGTCTCGCGACCTTTCAAAGTTACAACAGCACTGAGAAACGTGACTTAGAACCAGTCCTCACGCTTATGACCGTTGCAGCATTCCCATGGTCAGAATTGAGGAGTTTGGCAGTCAGCATGCATTTGCAACAATCTCAGCATCCCACGGAAGTTTTAGTTCCCCTTTTGGTACAGCACACATTTCCAGACTCCAGAAGAAACCCCAGTGGCAGTTGGCCCCACCACCTTCGGCATGTGAGTCCTGACGTCCTGCACAGAAGCCAACTTGACCCTCGAGCCCATGGAAACATACATAACATACATTCATTTTTTGCAGCTACTATGATTGTTGGACGAGCAGGTACAAAAACAGCCGGGGAAGTGTTTGAAGCCTGGGAAACGAGCAGTGGTGGGATTAAAATAATTTAACAACTAGTTCTCTGCCCTAATGACTGGCTGGGTGGGCGTGGCCATGGTGGGCTTGGCCAGGGTGTGTGATAGGCAGCACTCGGTCTCCTACAGCCTCTTGGGACTGAAAATGAACTGCGCTGCACCCCCCGCCCCCGTTTTGGTCCTAGTAGGCCTCCCTGCAGCCTCCTGGGAGCGAAAATGGGCTGCGGGGGGGCCTGCACTCCCCACGCCCCGTTTTGGGCCTAGGAGGCCTCCCTGCATGCCTCCTGGGAGTGAAAACAGGCCGTGGAGGGGGGCGCACCCCATTTTGGACCTAGTAGGCCTCCCTGCACTTACCTGGGAGCCAAAATGGGGAGCGTGGGGACTCCTGGAAGGGGAGGGGAGGGGCCAGCAGTAATTTAACTACCGGTTTGCTCGAACCGGCCCGAACTGTCTGAATCCCACCACTGGAAACGAGGGTCCGGTCAGTTAACAGGAGTGCTGACCACCAGTTTTAAACCACCAGTTTAAAAGGCGAGGGTTTGGCGGGAAACAACAGCCAACGACTTAGTAGCCAGACCTCAATACCCCAATCAACAACAACAACAAAAGCCACACACAACCGGGTACCATATCAATACCAGACAGAGAAAAAGCTCAAAGCACACACTCTGCTAGAAATAAGTTCCCTGAGGATGGATTCCAGCATGAGTCCGAAAGCTCGGAAGAGTAAATCTCTGGTCCCTGGTGACTGACCCAGATTGGATACTATAACATACATTTCCAGACTCCAGGACAAACCCAATGACTGTTGGCCTCACCCTCCTTCAGAACGTGAGTCAAGATAGTCTTCAACTTACAACAGTTCATTTAGTGACCGTCCAAAGTTACGACAGCACAGAAAAAACATGACAATTTTTCACAATTATGGCCTTTGCCACATCGCCCACGATCACGTGATCAAAATTCAGAGGCTTGGCAACTGGTTCATACTTATGACCGTTGCTGTGTCCCAAGGTCACATCAGAGGTGGGATCCTGCCTCTGATTGCCGGTGCGGTTAATCGCTGAGTTCGGCGCAGAGCCGAAGAAGCTGCTCCCGTTCGCGGAACAGGAGCTTTCCCCGGGCGCTTTCCCCGCCCACATGGATGCCGCCAATTGCGTTCTTTTGCCCTCTGCGCATGCCCAAAGCGTTCCGCATGCGCAGAGGGCAAAAGAACGCAATTGGCGGCATCCATGTGGGCAGGGAAAGCGCCCGGGGAAAGCTCCTGTTCCGCGAACGGGAGCAGCTTCTTCGGCTCTGCGCCGAACTCAGCGATTAACCGCACCGGCAATCAGAGGCAGGAACCCACCTCTGGGTCACATGATCCCCTTTTGTGACCTTCTGACCAGCAAAGTCAGTGGGGAAGCCAGCAGATTCACTTTTTTTTTTTTTTCCAAAAAGTTTTATTAGTACAAAATTACATAGATAATAGCTAAACATTAAATAGAAAGTACAAACATTTTTTTTAATTTTTCTCCCCCCTAACCCACCCCTTTCCCTCCCCCCCTCCCCCCCGGACTTCCCAGAGAGAGTACAGGGCATAATATCAATAAAATAAATTTAAATTAAATTAAAAAATTTTGACTTCCACCTTATTTTTTTAAAACTTCAACTCCAAATTGTACACTAATAAAAATTCCTTCCTCCTCCTTTCAATCATCTACCCTTCACAACATTTCTTCACTGTTAACTAAGAATTAAATGATTATTACATAAATGATGACTAAGTATTAAATACAAAAACCTTAAACTTCATCATAAAATCAATCAGTATATAAATAACATACTATTACTATATATCAGATTATAAGCACTAATTCCAAACTTTAAATAACCTTCCTCCCAAAAAAAAAAAATGTTAAATCTAATTGTAATATTTTATAACTGGATAGATAACAATTCCAAATCTTTCTCACAATTAAATAAAACTTAAATTGATATTACACAAAAAATAACTAAATAATAATACAAAAACCTTAAACTTCATCATAAATTCTACCACTCTATTAGTAACATAATGTTACTATGTATTAAATTATTAGGTTCAAAAAAGTTCTAAATCTTTAAAAAGAATTAATAATACTTTGAATAAGCCCCCCAAAAAAAACAAAAGAAAAAAAAAGAATGCAAGAAGTAAAGAAAAGAAAAAAAAAATTAAGGAAAGAAGGGAAAAAGAAAAGTACAGTCATAATGGCAACCATCTGTCCAATAAACTTCAACACTGCATCTTGTTGTATCTTGATGATGGTTGCATCTTTTTGTAACTTGATAATTTTGTAGTTGTCAGCTCGCCTCCCATCTGACCCCGATCTTCCATCTCCTTTTCCACACTGTAGACATCTGTCTGGCTCTGCCAATCATTTAAATTTTGTAAATCTGTTTCGATTTGAAGAGGAAGGGATGGCTTTCCCTCCTCCTCCTCTTTTGTTTTCATACATCTTTCCTCTGGAATCTTGGATATATCAGCCTTTAAGACGTTGACATAAAATTCAGTAGCTTTCTTTGTTGTATTAAGCCGATATCTTTTTCCCAGAAATTTCACTGCAACTCCTGTTGGTGCTTCCCATTTGTAATGTAAATTTAACCTTTTAAATTCATCAATCAGAAAGGTATAATCTTTTCTGGCTTTGAGCATTTTAGAGGGAATTTCTTTCCATATCATCAGTTCCTGGCCATTCACCTGCAGGTTATTTTTAAACGTCGCCTGTATAATCCTATTCCGTAAGGCTCTTGTAGTAAAGTATATTACAATATCCCTTGGTAGGTGTTTTTGTTTTGCATACCAGGAGTTGATTCTATATATTTTATCAATTTGCCTGGCTAGTTCTTCTTTAGACAGTCCAGACACCTGCTCCAAAGCTTCCACCATCCTTCCTTTCAAATCTTCATATAATCCTTCTTTCAACCCCCTGACCCTTATGGCAAATTCCATGGATCTGAATTGCGTCATTAACACCTCTGTTTCAAAATTTGCAATGTCATTTTGTATTTTATCTATGTATTCTACTGAAGTTGTCAAAACTTGTTTGTTTTCTTCAATGCGGTTTGCCAAAACTTCAATATTTGTTGCTAGACCTTTACATACCTCCAACACATCATTTCTAATTTGTTGGTCAATATTCTTTAAAGCAGCCTGCATTTTATTATCTATTTCACTAATTTTTTGGTTAAATTCAACAATAAGTTCATCTTTCATAATCTTTAAGGTACTTATTAAATTTTCAGGTGTTAAAGACTTTGGGGGTGTTAACTCAGTGGTAAGTTGCATTTTAGAAATATAACCAGATGAATAATCCATTCTTTTATTCAAAACAATCTTTCCAGATTTTGAAGCCATTTTAGTATTTCCAGTGGTGAACAAAGAAAAAGCCAAGCCTCTAGTTAAAGTTCTTTTAAATTTCTTTTAAAATTCTTTCAAATTCCAAAGCCAGATAGAATTTTATTTTTAAAAAATTGTCAGTTATTATTTAATCCAGAATCGGGAGACAGAGAGAGTAAAGCCAACTTTCAAAATCAAAAATTTCCATAAGAAAAAAAGCTGCTAGGGAAACGAAAGTTACTTTCACTTCTCCTCCCACTTTCTCCGATCGCCATGTTGTAGCCTAATAACTGTTACTTAGTTTCTTCCGAAGTGAAAATCAGCAGTGGAGTTGAAAGAAAAAAAAAAATCTGTACTTGCCCTTTAAAATCCTGTCTCTCTCTGTCTGCTTGTTTAAACAATTAAGTAGTTGTAATCCCATTCACGAAGCAGGCGGGTGGTCACGGCATCTTGCTCCGCAAAAGCGGAGGTTTCCAAGTCCCCGGAGCAAGAGACAGGCTGGCTGGGGAGCCCTCACCTTTCGCGCCCCTGGCTGACACTTGGGGCACTAGGGGGGGCTCTACCCCCACCTGTCCGGCTCTCATCTCTCCCCTTTGCCCGGGGCAGAGACTTTCAAGCCGCCAGACAGCTGTTCTGGCGGCTTTAACGGGGAAAAGGAAAGGCGCTCAACGAGGAGCGTCCGCGATGCAGCGATCCGGAACCGGAAGTCATCGCCAGCAGATTCACTTAACAACCGTGTCCCTAACTTATCAACTGCAGTGTTTCACTTAACAACCGTGCCAAGAAAGGTTGTTAAAATGGAGCGAAACTCACTTCCCAAATGTCTCATTTAACAAAAGGAATTTTGTCCTCCGTGGCGGTCCTAACTCGAGAACTAACTACCTGCATTGCACAGAAGCCAACTCGGTCCTTGAGCCCATGAAAACGGAGCAATGCTCAGACGAGCCAGCTGAACGCCTGCTCCCCTTGGGGTATAACACACATTTCCAGACTCCAGAACAAGCCCAGGGGCTGGACCTGATTTCCCTCACCCCTTAAATGAAAATAATTTCCACCCGATTGTGCCAAAAAAGCCCCCTGGGGAGAAAGCCCTGGAGCTCCAATTGTCCCCGTCCTTGATCCCAGACTGAGGTGGGAGAGAAATTTCTTCTTCTTCTGAGTCAACAGCTGAGCTACAAATAGACCTGAGTCTGCAGGGAGGGGGCATTTCTCGAGAAAAGGTAGCTGTGGAGGAAATGTATGACTTTTTAAATATGCAAAGCAGGTGGAGAGAAAGAGGGAGGGAGGGAAGGCGGGGAAGGAAGGGAGGGGAGAGGGAGGGAGGAAAGGAGGAAGGGAGGAAGGAAGGAAGGGAGAGGAGAGGAGAGGAGAGGAGAGGGAAAGGAAGGAAGAGGGAGGGAAGGAGGGAGGAAGGAAGAGGAGAGGAAGGGATGGAGGGAGGGAGGGAAGGGATGGAGGGAGGGAGGGAGGGAAGGGAGGGAGGGGAGAGGGAGGAAGAAAGGAAGGAAGAGGAGAGGGAAGGAAAGAAGTTTTGAGATAGGTAGAAAAAGGGAAAATGCTTTTTAAAAGCAAGGAGGGATGATAACCCTAAGCATTCTCAGGTGGAGAGGGAGGGAGGGAGGGAGAGAAGGAGAGGGAGGGAGAGAGAGAGAGAGAGAGAGAGAGAGAGAGAGAGAGAGAGAGAGAGAGAGAGAGAGAGAGAGAGAGAGAAGGGGGAAAGGAAGGAGAGAGAATGAAAAAAGAAAGAGGAAGGAAGGAAGGAAGGAAGGAAGAAAAAAGAAAGAAAGGAAGAAAGAAAGAATGAGAGAGAGAGAGAGAGAGAGAAAGAAAGAAAGAAAGAAAGAAAGAAAGAAAAGAAAGAAAGAAAGAAAGAAAGAAAGAAAGAAAGAAAGAAAGAAAGAAGAGGTCAACTTATTTTCCAAAGCACCAGAAGCAAGACAAGAAACAATGGATGGAAACTAATCACGGAGAGAAGCAACCTGGAATTAAGGAGAAACTTCATGACAATGAGAACAATTAACCAATGGAACAGCTTGCCTCCAGAAGTTGTGGGACACTCCATAACTGGAGGTTTTTAAGAACAGACTGGAAAGTAGCTTGTCTGGAATGGTATAGGGCTTCCTTCAGAGGCTGTAGGTGTTCCATCACTGGACGTGTTCATAAAGAGATTAGACAACCATTTGTTTGGAGTGTAGGATATCCTCCTTGAGCAAAGGGTTGGATTAGAAGACCTCCAAGGTCCCTTCCAGCTCTGTTATTCTGTTATTGTGAAGCTACATTAATAGAATCTCGCAAGTCTGAAGGTACAATTCTCCCGCCGTCTCCTTTATTAGCCTGAGAAACTAGGAGGGGTATTTTCCCAGGTTTTCCTCCACCCGTTATACAGCTGTGGACTAGGCGGTCTCTTAACTGACTATTCCCTAGGCAGCATCTCTTCACCCCAACTCCCCACGTGCTGCTCTTACACCCTCGTCTTTCTGAGCAACATGAGCTGCAAACAAATTTCTCCACTCTGGATTTTGTCTGGTTGTTTTTTTTAAAAGAAATTTTTTTATGGGAAGCTCCTAACAAAAGACAACTTGTGTGATAAAAGGTGCTTTATGTTTTGGGACGTGGTTGCTAAAAACGAGAACAGGCTTCAAAAGATCTCCTGTTTTTTTTGCTCCGGCTGCAGAAGAGAAAGCTTCCCTTTGTGTCTGAGCTCAGGCTTCTGAACCGAAGATGCTGTTGTCCTTTGTCACAATGAAAAGACGGCGATGCTGTCATTCCGGGCCCAGGAGAAACGTCTCGGGCACAGATGCAAGTGGTGCACAGCTTTTTAAATTTGCAAGCAAATTTGTGTGGGGGGGGGAGCTGCCAAGTGCCTCCTGTGTGTCCCCCCCCAGTTGCCTGCTTCTCAGGTAAATTAATAAGGGTGGGGTTTGGGGGAGACGCCTCTGAGAATTTAAAGGCACTGAACTGCAAACTTAGCGGCTGTTCATTTCTGAGAAACCAGGGGGGAATTGGTGTGGTGGTGAAGGCAGCAGGCTAGAAACCAGGAGACGGTGAGTTCTAGTCCTGCCTCAGGCATGAAAAACTGGCTGGGTGATTTCGGTCCAGTCCCCCCCCCCCCACTCTCTCTTTCTCAGCCCAACCCGCCTCGAAGGGTTGTTGGGAGGGGGAAATAGGAGGAGGGAGTAGTATTAGGTATGTTTGTTGTGTTGAGTTACTTACGAAGTCATGAAGGTGAGATAGGGAGGGAGGGAGGGAGGGAGGGAAGGAAGGAACAGGAGAAGGAGGGAGTAAGGGAGGAAGAAAGGAAGGGGAGGAAGGAGAGGGAGGGAGGGAGGAAGGAAGGAAGGGAGGGAGGGAGGGAGGGAGGGAGGGAGGGGAGAAGGAGGGAGGGAAGGCGGGAGAGAGGAGGAAGGAAAGAAGGAAGGGAGGGGAGGGAGGAGAGAAGAAGGAAGGGAGGAAGAAAGGAAGGGGAGGGAGGGGAGGGAGGAAGGAAGGGAGGAGAGAAGAAGGAAGGAATGAAGGGAGGGAGGGAGGGAGGGAGGGAGGGAGGGGAGAAGGAGGGAGGGAAGGCGGGAGAGAGGAGGAAGAAAGAAAGGAAGGAGGGAAGGGAGGGAGGGAGAGGGAGGGAGAGGGAGGGAGGGAGGAAGGAGGGAAGAGGAGAAGGAGGGCAGGAGGGAGGGAGGAGGAAGGAAGGAAGGAAGGAAGGAGAGAAGGAGGGAGGGAAGGTGGGAGGGAGGAGGAAGAAAGGAAGTAAGGAGGGAAGGAGGGAAGGAAGGAAGGAAGGAAGGAAAAGGAGGGAGGGAAGGTGGGATGGAGGAGAAAGAAAGGAAGGAAGGAGGGAAGGAAGGAAGGAAAAAGAGGGAGTGAAGGAGGGGGAAGGAAGGAAGGAAGAAAGGAAGAGGAGAGGAGAGGGAGAGGAAGGAAGAGAGGGAGAGAAGGAAGAGAGGGAGAGAAGGAGGGAGGGAGGAAGGAAAGGAGGTTTCAGATAGGTAGAAAAAGGGAAAATGCTTTTTAAAAGCAAGGAGGGATGATACCCCTAAGCATTCTTACCCTCTTGCTGAACTTGCACAGCTGCTGCTGCTGCTGATGCTGAACCTGTACACTTCTGAATAAACTTCCCTTTGGAGCCGGCCATTCATTCCCTTTGGCATTCTGGTGCTCCAGTCTGGGGGGGAAAGCGAAGAATGGAAAGGAAGTGAGTGCTAAAACGCAGCTGGAGTGGGGGAGAAATCGGATAATAACAAGCATTCAAGGAAAGGAAAGTTAGCACTTCCTTTTAAGCCCGGCGCTGAGTCACTCTGCCCACTTCAGAATTTCAAATAAATCTGATTTTTCTCAGATCTCTAGGAAGACACATCTATGTCTCGGGCATATGAATAGACTAATATGAATGGACTTTCAGGAGGAAGAGCTATGGAAATTAGAAGGTGTGTGTGTGTGTGTGTGTGTGTGTGTGTGTGTGTGTGTGTGTGTGTGTGTGTGTGTGTGTGTGTGTGAAATGAACCAAAGTACATTCTCCCCCCTCCCTTCCTCATTAAAACAGCGCAGTAGACAGTGTGTATTATCAGAAAAGGAGATTTACTAGACCTACTGTGACTAAAGCGCATTGTAATTAGAACAGAGAAGGAACCACACGCAGAATCCTTGCTGGGATGAATGAACTTTTTTCCACTACACAGAAGAGTCCCAAGAAGATGGGAGGAAGGAGGGAGGAAAGGCATGGGGTGGAGGGAATACCTCACCCAAATCTTTGGTTTTCCAAAACCATGAAGAAATAAAATATATAAAGGGAACAAGGAGGGGGAGGAATAGGAGGAGGAGGAGGAGGAGGAGGAGGAGAAGAAGAAGAAGAAGAAGAAGAAGAAGAAGAAGAAGAAGAAGAAGAAGAAGAAGAAGAAGAAGAAGAAGAAGAAGAAGAAGAAGAAGAAGAAGAAGAAGAAAGGAAGGAGGAGAGGAGGAGGAGGAGGAGGAGGAGGAGAAGAAGAAGAAGAAGAAGAAGAAGAAGAAGAAGAAGAAGAAGAAGAAGAAGAAGAAGAAGAAGAAGAAGAAAGGGAGGAGGAGGAGGAGGAGGAGGAGGAAGAAGAAGAAGAAGAAGAAGAAGAAGAAGAAGAAGAAGAAGAAGAAGAAGAAGAAGAAGAAAGGAAGGAGGAGAGGAGGAGGAGGAGGAGGAGAAGAAGAAGAAGGAGAAGGAGAAGAAGAAGAAGAAGAAGAAGAAGAAGAAGAAGAAGAAGAAGAAGAAGAAGAAGAAGAAGAAGAAGAAGAAGAAGAAGAAAGGGAGGAGGAGGAGGAGGAGGAGGAGGAAGAAGAAGAAGAAGAAGAAGAAGAAGAAGAAGAAGAAGAAGAAGAAGAAGAAGAAGAAGAAGAAGAAGAAGAAGAAGAAGAAGAAGAAGAAGAAGAAGAAGAAGAAGAAAACCTGGAATTAAGGAGAAATTTTCTGACAATGAGAACAAATAATCAGTGGATTGGCTTTCCTTCAGAGGTTATGCGTGTTCCATCCACTGCGAGATGGCGCAGTGGTTAAATGCAGCACTGCAGGCTACTGCTAGTTCAGCAGTTCCGCTGTTCAAATCTCACCGGCTCAAGGTTGACTCAGCCTTCCATCCTTCCGAGGTCGGTAAAATGAGGACTCAGATTGTTGGGGGCAATATGCTGAACTCTGTAAAACCGCTTAGAGAGGGCTGTAAAGCACTGTGAAGCGGTATATAAGTCTAAGTGCTATTGCTATTGCTATCACTGAACATGTTCAAAAAGAGATTGGACAACCATTTGTTCGGAACGTGTAGAGCAGGAGTGTCAAACTCGATTTCATTGAGGGCCACATCAGGGTTGTGTTTGACCTCGGAGGGTCGTGTGTGTGTGTGTGTGTGTGTGTGTGTGTGTGTGTGTGTGTGTGTGTGTGTGTGTGCATGCGCGCACGTGTGTGTGTGTGCGTGTGTGTCCGGGGGAGGGGGTCATGGTCATGGTGGGTGTTTGACACAGGCTCAATATGATTTTTTTTCCCTTCTCTTCTTTTTTTCCACAGTTTTTTTTACTATAACCACTTTCCTATCTCTTCTACCAGTATACTACTGGCAAACATTTACTACGTATTCTTCATACTCCACGAAACTTTTTTATTTCTAAATTTAGACCCCATTGTTTCATAGTAAATTGCTTTTCCAGGCAGAAAAGCTATTTATGCTATTGTATTTTTATTATTCAACTAATAATAAAAATGCAACAGCATAAATAACATGATAATGTTATAAGGGAGTAGGGCGGCGTAGAAGAATTCCTAAATAAATAAATAAATAAATAAATAAATAAATAAATAAATAAATAAATAAATAAATAAATAAATAAATAAATAAATAAATAAATAAATAAATAAATAAATAAATAAATAAATAAATAAATAAACCAAGATCTAACAGCAGAGGTCAATTCCCAAGATAACAAATAGAAACGGCTGTCAATTATAGATTGTTGATGGTAGATTAAATGGACCTACAGTATGTAAAAACTGGCATTCAACTGTAATATTAACATAGGATGGTTGCTTGTTTTCTTATCCAGATCAGGCACTTACTTGAGGACACATAATTGTAATCCAGTCCAATCCAGATCTCCTGCAGCACTCTGCCGGTCGAAAACGGGCTGGATGCGGCCCGCGGGCCTTGAGTTTGACACCCCTGGTGTAGGTACTCCTGCTAGAGCAGGGGGTTGGACTAGAAGTCCTCCAAGGTCCCTTCCAACTCCGTTCTTCTGTTTTATTCTGTTATGTCCTATTGGGAGGGGGAGAGGTAAACTCCCAACACACCACAACATTTTCACACCGTGACACCATCCTTCCAGTTTAAAAAAAATAAAATAAAGGAGCACATGACTTCATCCAGAAATGAGTCGCTGAGATTAATGTAAGAAAAATTACAGAGATCTGGGAACTTTGTTATTCCATTCTTCTGCTTACTCTCAAACTTTCCCAGTTCACAGACTTCCAGCTGGGAAATTTTTCTTCCACCCCCCAACCCCACCCCCGGATTCCTGGGTTTAACCAGGAGTCATGAGATCATCCTTGCTGCCTCCCAGTTTATTTTGAGCTCTGTGAAAACATCTGCCAGAGTCGATTCTTAGGAAAACCAAGGCTGATTGATGGACGGTCCCAGCGGTGGGTTGCTTCCGGTTCGGCCTGGTTCTAAGAACCGGTAGTGCAGGCAGCGGGAGACTCCGCCCACCCACCCGGGACACTTCTGCGCATGTGACTAACTTAAATGCAGTGATTCACTTAACAAATATCAGAAGAAAAGTCGTAAAATGGGGCAAAGCTCACTTAACACATTTCTCACTTAGCAATATAAATTTTGGGTTCAATTGTGGCCATAAGTCAAGGCCTGTATATTTATTTATTTTATTTATTTATTTTTGTCAAGTGCGTGTTGGTAATATACATAGATATAACATTGTTTATATACATAAGATGAGTACTGATAAGAGGGAACATTAGGACAGGGACGGTAGGCACGCTGGTGCACTTATGCACGCCCCTTACTAACCTCTTAGGAATCAGGTGAGGTCAACAGTGGACAGTCTAAGGGTAAAGTTTTGGGGGTTTGGTGACGAAACCACAATGTCAGGTAGTGAGTTCCAGGCATTTACCACTCTGTAGCTAAAGTCGTATTTTCTACAGTCAAGTTTGGAGCGGTTCACTTTGAGTTTGAGCAAACCTCACTCCCTTCTAGCACTGATCATGCTACATTAGTAAGACCACACCTAGAGTCCTGCATCCAGTTTTGGTCACCACACTATAAAAAAGATGTTGAGACTCTAGAAAGAGTGCAGAGAAAAGCAACCAGGATGATGAGGGGACTGGAGGCTAAAACATACAATGAACGGTTGCAGGAACTGGGCATGGCTAGTCTAGTGAAGAGAAGGACCAGGGGAGACATGATAACAGTCTTCCAATATTTGAGGGGCTGCCACAGAGAGGAAGGGGTCAGGCTATTTTCCAAAGCACCCGAAGACCAGACAAGGAAGAATGGATGGAAACTGAACAAGGAGAGATTCAACCTGGAAACAAGGAGGAACTTTCTGACAGTGAGAGCAATCAACCGATGGAACAGAAGTTGCCTTCAGAAGTTGTGGGAGATTCATCAATGGAAGCTTTCAAGAAGAGACTGGACTGCCATCTGTCAGAAATGGGTTTCCTGCTTGGGTGGGGGGTTGGACTAGGTGACCTACAAGGTCCCTTCCAACTCTGTTAATGTCTATCTGTATCTACCTAGTAGGGTAATGAAATGTCTGCTGTAAACAACCAAGCTCAGAGAGCACCAAAGAACTCATAGTCGTTGTCCTCCTCCTCCTCCTCCTCACAAACCCCACTCTCTTCTATCATTCTATTACTGATGACGTTATTTAGTTGGGTAATGAAACGGCTGCATTAAAACAAAAAACGCTCAGAGAGTACCAAGGATCCTACAGTCGTCATGGGATTCTGCAAACCTCACTCCCTTCTATCACTGATGATGTTACCTAGTTTGTTAATGAAATGTCTGCAATAAACCAACCAACCATCAGGGCCCCCACAAGGAAAGCCGAGCTAGATGGCCAAAATGTGGCATAATCTCAAAATTTGGGCTCCTCTTGGAGGGGGTCACACCACGTTTGCTCTGCCCGTGGTTTCCTGTTCAGAGCTGAATTTGCCCGTCCCTCTTTCCGTCTCCTAAGGAAGATCTGCCTCTTCATCTCCTGAAGGCAGAGGCCCATTTATGGTTCATGTTTCCTGAGCATGTCCAAGGGAAACGGTTGTACAGAAATCCGAAATCTCTCCCCTGCAACGCATCAGCTGATGTTTTTATGAGCCTTGGCAGAGGAGTCCACTCAAACGAAAAGCAGACCACCAGACCAGGGGTGGGTTCCTACCGGTGCGGACCAGTACGTGTGCACTGGTAGCGGCCTGCTGGTGACGTAATCCTGTCTGTGCAGGTCCGTGGGCGCCGCCATCTTTTTTTTGGAATTTTCGGCAATTTTTTTCGTGATTGGACGGCTTCTCCTCGTCCTCTGCTTTGAAAAAAAAACCTCCCACCCGCCCCCGGGTTAATACCGACCTTTATTTCTGTTAGCGGAGAAATAAATCCTCCGGAGGCCGATGGATCGTCGCTTCCCTTTTGAAAACATTCTGACTTAGAAAATAAAACCCGAGATTCAAATCTAATTAATAAAATGTTTATTTCAGTAGAAAAGTAATAAGAAGAATCCTCATTAAGCTTATTAAGCTACATTTTATCAGCTAAGGTATAAATCACTTCTACCTTGGTAGAGATGGCGGAGAGAAAAGAAGGAGGAGACCTCTGGAATGCAGACATGCGTAGTAGAATATATCATACGTCTGCTTGACCATAGATACAAGAAACAGTAGAAAACATAGAGATGCACAAACTGACAATATTCACATCGTGACAATTTCTTCGTCCAAAGCACAGCTGAGCAGCTCCTCAGCTGTGTTTCGGGCTGAAACGTCCTTCTGTGGAAGTGAAATCGCGCAAGGGGATGCGCGTGTGCACGCTAGCAGAGCGAGCATGCGAGCGCGAAACGTCGCGATGCGCACCGGTAGCAAAGGTAACTGGAAACTCCACCCCTGCACCAGACCCAGACCACTGGTGGTTGAGCCTCTCTCCTTGCAAGCAAACAGCCGTTGATATTTCC
This sequence comes from Diadophis punctatus similis, assembly GCA_023053685.1. Lineage (NCBI taxonomy): Eukaryota > Metazoa > Chordata > Lepidosauria > Squamata > Dipsadidae > Diadophis > Diadophis punctatus. The sequence continues at coordinate 4,128,614 of JALIGW010000048.1, forward strand.
AAGGCAAAAAGCTCCGTTTTCCTTGCTTCTTCGGGCTTCGTGCCCTTGAATGTCACTCCGAAGAAGCCGTGAGGAAGAGCGAGAGAACGGTTTTTTGTATTCTGGGTCATGCGAAAGGATTTGGCTGGCACCCAAAACATTTGACTCAGCAGAGACAAAAACATTTTTTTAAAAAAAGAGGAAATATAAGGCAGCTGTTGCTAGGGGAATATTTTTGGCTCAGCCTCTCCTGGTTCCCCCTCCATCCGAGTAATTGCACTAAATGCAATATTTTGAAACGGATTCCTCTTTGGAAAAGAGGCCAGGGATGAAAAATCAGAGGATCGCAGGGGATGGGGGTGTCAAGAAAGGAGAGAGAGAAGAAAGCCACCGATCGACCCCTGAATTGACCTCAGTACAACAACCACTTGGATATCTGTCTCCTCCAATAGGCCAGGCTAAGCCTGGTTAATTTCCATCGTGGTTAATCTGCTTGCTGGTTTAATCTGTTGGTGGTGACGTGGGAACCACCGCCTGGTTAATCCACCAAACATTCGCTGAACTACAGGTAATCCTGGACATACAATTGAGCCCAAAATTTCTGCGGCTGAGTGAGACCGTTGTTAAAAGTGAGTTTTGCCCCACTTTACGACCTACCTTGCCACAGTTGTTAAGTGACTCACTGCACTTGTTAAATTAGTCTCACGGTTGTCAAGTGAATCTGGCTTCCCCGTTGACTTGGCTTGTCAGAAGGTCACAAAAGGGGATGACGGTGACACTGGAACCGTCATAAGTATGAGTCGATTGCCAAGTGTTTGAATTTTGATTACGTGATCATAGGGATGCTGCAACAGTCGTAAGTGTGAGAATCGGTCATAAGTCGCTTTTTTCAGTGCTGTTGTAACTTTGGATGGTCACTAAGCGAACTGTTGTAAATTGAGGACTACATGTATATGACTGGAATCTCTCTTGCTAAGCGAGGTTAAATGAGCCATGTCCGATTTTACAGCCTTTTCCCCATGGTGATTAAGAGAATTGTTGTGGAAGGAACCTCGGAGGCAGGGGTGGGATTCAGCCGGTTTGGACCGGTTCGGGCAAACCGGATGTTAATTTTAATCTGGTTCGCCTAACCCAGGGGTAGGCAAAGTTGGCTTTTCTATGACTCGTGGACTTCAACTCCCAGAATTCCTGAGCTAGCATGATTGGCTCAGAAAGTCTGGGAGTTGAAGTCCACGAGTCATAGAAGAGCCAACTTTGCCTACCCCTGGCCTAACCGGTTGTTCCAAGGACTGGCTAACCCCGCCCACCCTGCCCCTCCCCTCCAAGGAGTCTCCACGTGACCCATTTTGGATGCCAGGTAAGTGGAGGGCCCGCGCAGAGGCTCTGGGTGGGCGAAAAAAGGGCCTACCAGAAGTACTGTAAGTCCGGAAATGGGCCTGTTTCCGGCCTCCGGAGGGCCTCTGGTTCCCGGGGCAGGCCGTTTTCGCCCTCCCGGAGGCTTGAAGAAACCCTCCGGAGCCTGGGGAGGGCGAAAAACAGGCCTACTGGAAGTACCAGAAGTCCAGAAATGAGCCTGTTTCCGGCCTCCAGAGGGCCTCCGGAGCCCAGGGGAGGCAATTTTCGCCCTCCTGGAGGCTCGAGGAAAGCCTCCGGAGCCTGAGGAGGGTGAAAAACGGGCCTACCAGAAGTGCTGAAAGTCTGGAAACGGGCCTGTTTCCGGCCTCCAGAGGGCCTCCGCTGCATGGGTGGGTTACGGATTCTTCTATTGCCAGTTCGCTCAGGGACGCATCGTGCGGGCGGGCACAGTTTCCCTGCGCCCGTATGCGCGGTACTAAAAAAAAAGCAGCCCCCCCCGGCCATGGTGCAGGAGGCGGAGTAGGCCACACCCCCATGGCCACACCCACCCAGCAACTGGGCAGCAAACCAGTTGCTAAAATTTTTCAATCCCACCCCTGCTCGGAGGTTTTCTAGTCCAACCCCCTGCTTGGGCAGGAAACCTTACTTACACCATTCCGGACTGTCCAATCTGTTCCTAAAATCTCTTCCTTACAACCTACCAATGCAATTCAACTTGGTGGAGAGGAGGAGGAAGACCATCTGGTTTTAAAAACTTAAAAGGGTGCACACCCCACACAGTCCTACACAACACACACACCGCACAGCACTGGTGACCTCCCTTTCTGTGAATGCAACGTTTGGTGATTCACAGCCCCTTCTCGGGTTTCTTGCGGTGTGCATGAATCACCTACTTCAGTCGTAAGTGAAAAAATCGCGGTTTTCTCACAGGCTGCAAAAAGAGCAGTGAGAATGGTTAGATCTCAATTGACATTAGATTACAGATTACACATTAACAGAGTTGGAAGGGACCTTGTAGGTCACCTAGCCCAATACTAGGTGACCTACAAGGATACTAGGATTTTTCTCCACATCCTTGGGAGAATCTGATCGTAGCCCCTTTAACAGATTAACAGATGAGTTGGAAGGGACCTTGTAGGTCATCTAGTCCAACCCCCCACCCAAGCAGACCCTACACCATTTCTGACCGATGGCAGCCCAGTCTCTTCTTGAAAGCCTCCAGTGATGAAGCTCCCACAACTTCCGAAGGCAACTTCTGTTCCATTGGTCGATTGCTCTCACTTTCACTTATTTCCAGGTTGAATCTCTCCTTGATCAGTTTCCATCCATTATTATTCCTTGTCTGGCCTTCGGGTGCTTTGGAGAATAGCTTGACCCCCTCCTCTCTGTGGCAGCCCCTCAAATATTGGGACATATTGGATTGTCTCCCCTGGTCCTTCTCTTCTCTAGACTAGCCATGCGCAGTTCCTGCAACCTTTCTTCATGTTTTAGCCTCCAGGCCTTTGATCATCTTAGATAGATTCAGATTAACAGAGTTGGAAGGGACCTTGTAGGTCATCTAGTCCAACCCCCCACCCAAGCAGGAGACCCTACAGCATTTCTGACAGATGGCAGTCTAGTCTCTTCTTTAAAGCCTCCAGTGATGAAGCTCCCACAACTTCTGAAGGCAACTTCTGTTCCATTGGCTGACTGTTCTGTCAGAAAATGTCTCCTTATTTCCAGGTTGAATCTCTCCTTGATCAGTTTCCATCCATTATTCCTTGTCTGGCCTTCGGGTGCTTTGGAGAATAGCTTGACCCCGTCCTCTCTGTGGCAGCCCCTCAAATATTGGAAGACTGCTCTCATGTCTCCCCTGGTCCTTCTCTTCCATAGACTAGCCATGCCCAGTTCCTGCAACCGTTCTCCTGCTTGAGCAGGGGGTTGGACTAGAAGACCTCCAAGGTCCCTTTCAGCTCTATTCCGACTACTAGGTTCTGATAAAACCACTGCTCCTCAACCTCTATCGGATGCGGACTCCAACGCCAGAATTATCAGCGACCAGAATGTATATTATGGTACTAAATGATACGTTTGTTGAGTGAGTCACGCCTGGTTTTATGACTTTTTTTTGCCACTGTTGTTAAGTGAATCACGAGGTCATTAAGCGAATCCAGCTTGGCCTGGTTTTATGACTTTTTTGCCACTGTTGTTAAGTGAATCATGAGGTCATTAAGCGAATCCAGCTTGGCATTGCTTGTCAGAAGTTGGTCGCAAATGACGATCACGTGACCCCCCCAGGATGCCGCAACTGTGGTAAATACATGCCAGTTGCCAAGCAACCGAAGTTTAACTATGGGGGAATGCTAGGACGGTCGTAAATGTGAGGAGCAGTTGTAAAGTCACTTTTTCCAGCTTTGAACGAGTGGTTTTTTAAGCTGAGGATGACCTGTACGGGTGAAACACATTTAAACGCACTGATCACGGGACCAAAATGTCGTTCGATCGCAACCGGCGGGGAAAAAACAGCTTTTCCAGGTTCCGATGAGGCTTTTAGCCATAATTTAAGATGGCGTCACTAGCGTTCTTCATAAGGAGGTCAGATCAGAGGTGGGTTCCTCCCGGTTCGGACCGGTTCTCCCGAACTAGTAGCAACCCCCCTGGTGACATCACGATGACGTCACGGAACTGGTTCAGTCGGTGCCGGTCCGTGAGCGCCGCCATCTCTTTTTTTTTTTTTGAATTTTTTTTTTGAAGAATTTTTTTTGGGATTTTTCGGCACTGCGCATGCACGCAGCCACGCAGCGCGGAAGGAAGCAAACCGGCAGCAAGGTAAGTTAGAACCCACCCCTGGGTCAGATATTGTGCAAAGATGTTGTTTTGTCCGAGCAGGTTAGAAAAGAACAAAAAGCTTTATTTCTGCAAGGGCCTTGGTTTTGTTTTGTTTTTGTTTCCTCCCGCCCTGAACTATCCTGCTGCATTTTCATTTCATCTAAAGGTTTCTCACACACGCACACGCACACCCACACACACACACACACTCAAGCACATCTGTGCATGCGTCACGGAGTCTCAGTTTTGGCTGGGTTTTTTAATGTCTTGGTAGCATTGTTATGAATCACAACATGCCAAATGCCGGGCTCCGAAATGATTCATCGCTACAGAGGTGAAAGGGAAAGCCAGCAGATCAGCCGAAGATTAAAAAAAGGAGAGGAAAAAAAAAAGAAGAGGGGAAAAAAAATCCCCCGGTAACAATTAAAAAAGAAAAAAAGGAAAGGAAAGAGGCTCATAAATAAATCTGTTCCTTTTCCAGCGAGTGGATTAATCTTTTCTCTCCCCCCCCCCACAAACCTCCGAGGTGCCAGAGAAGGCGAGCCAGTTAAAAATAAAACCGTTTTGTAAACTCTGCATCGAGAAAACATGAATAAAGAGTAATGAACGAGAGCCACTGAGTAGTTAATCAATAATAATTAAGCAATTCATATTTTTTTTAAAATGAGGAAAGAATAGAACGCACACACGCGCACACGCACACTCCTCACACTCACAAAAATAAAAATTCAACCCCCAGGCCAGAGGGAAGAAGCAGGAGAGAGCAGAGTTGCTCTATTAAGAGCCGAGGTGGCGCAGCGGTTAGAGTGTGGTACTGCAGGCCACTTTAGCTGACTGTGATCCGCAGGTCAGCGGTTCAAATCTCACCGGCTCAAGGTTGACTCAGCCTTCCATCCTTCCGAGGTAGGTAAAATGAGGACCCAGATTGTTGGGGGCAATATAAATATACATTGCTTACTGGTGTAAACCGCTTAGAGAGTGCTTGCACTGTGAGGCGGTATATAAATCTCACAAATAAATAAATAAATAAACAAACAAACAAACAAACAAACAAATAAATTAGAGATGAGAAGTTTCAAGTTCCATTAAAAAAAAAAGTTCCAATACAGGTAGTCCTCGACTTACGACAGCTCATTTAGTGACCGTTCAATGTTACAACAGCACGGGGAAAAGGTGACTTATGACCGTTTTTCACACTTATGACCGTTGCGGCATCCCCACGGTAACAAGTGATCAAAATTCAGACGCTTGGCAACTGTCTTGGGGCTGGGGGTGGGAGTCACACGATCCGCTTTTGCGACCTTCCGATCAGCAAAGTCGATGGGGAAGCCGGATTCACTTCACAACCATCTTACTAGCTTCACAACTGCAGTGATTCACTTAACAACGGTGGCAAGAAAGGTGGTAAAATGGGGCAAAACTCACTTGAACAACCGTCTCACTTAACAACAGAAATGTTGGGCTCAATTGTGGTCGGAAGTCGAGGACCACCTGTTCAGCAAATAGAAACTTCCCATTTCATTTGTTTATTATGCTTCCTCTGGCAGCTAATCAATCAATCAATCAATCAATCAATCAATCAATCAGAATAGCGCTGGAAGGGACCCTGGAGGTCTTCTAGTCCAGCCCCCTGCTAAGCAGGAGACCCTACAATTTCAGACAAGTGGCTGTCCAGTCTCTTCTTAAAAACCTCCAGTGATGAAGCACCTACAACTTCTGAAGGCAAGCCGTTCCACTGGTTAATTGTTCTCTCTGTCAGGAAGTTTCTCCTTAATTCTAGGTTTCTTCTCTCCTTGAGAAGTTTCCATCCATTGTTTCTTATTTATTTATTTATTAGTGACATTTATATACCGCCTCACAGTGCAAGCACTCTCTAAGCCAGTGATTCCCAACCTTTTTGTGATCGAGTACCACTTGGAGGTCCCGTACAGTCGCCGCGTGCCACCTGGTTCCAGAGAAACTAAATTCGATCAGATATCACTTTATTTCCATAATTGTACCGTTCCTTTTTTGGCCCCGCGCATCCAGCAACTGGATTCTCGAGCCGCTGGGACCAGGTGGGTGGCGTGTGGCAACAGTTGCAAATCATTGCCAGATTATCTTGTGTTAGGCAGTAAACATTTTTGTGAAGTAAAAAATAACTAACTAAAAATCGTTCATGACCCCGAAAGTGTTCGCGTACCACCTGGAAGGCCCTTGCGTACCACTAGTGGTACACGTACCACAGGTTGGGAACCACTGCTCTAAGCGGTTTACACCAGTAAGCAATGTATATTTACATTGCCCCCAACAATCTGGGTCCTCATTTTACCTACCTCGGAAGGATGGAAGGCTGAGTCAACCTTGAGCCGGTGAGATTTGAACCGCTGACCTGCGGATCACAGTCAGCTAAAGTGGCTTGCAGTACCTGCCTCTAACCGCTGCGCCACCTCGGCTCTTTTTTCTTCTCCTGCCTTCCGGTGCTTTGGGAAGTAAGTTGACCCCCACTTCTTTGTGGCAGCCCCCCAAATACTGGAATACCGCTATCATGTCACCCTTAATTCTTCTTTTCTCTAGACTGGCCCTTCCTGCAACCTTTCTTTGTATGTTTTTGTCTCCAGGCCTTTAATCATCTTAGTTGCTCTTCTTTGAATTTTTTCTCCGGTAACTAGGATGCCAAGATTGTCTCAGCCGATAAAGATGCCATGTGGTCAACATAACCCGTAGGTAGCTCATCATAAAACCATCACAAAGGAAGCCATTCCTCAAGAGAAGACAATTCAAACAGTATTTTATGACGGGAAGTTCTTTCTCCACGCTATGCTTCTGTCCACCTTCAATCCATCGCCAAACGTTTTCAGCCGTAAAGGGAAGGGAAATTCCATTTTTCTAATATGGCACTTTTTTGAAAACTTTTGGTCACGTCTATCTTTGGACATCTTTCCCAAATGTCTTCCTCCTACTTTGTGGTGTAAAACAGACTTTTATTTTTTATTTTTGGCAAAAACAGAGAGAAAACAACAGTCTTCCGTTACTCTCAGATAGCTGTATAAGACGTCGCAGAGGCATCCCACAAAGCCATAATGTGATTTACGACTGGGGAAACTCCGAGCCAAATTCAATAAAATGACAGTCAAACAAACCGCAGCTTTGCAGGACGCCCAAACCGACATCATGTAGGAAGGTCTTCTCCCAAGGGATGCCTTCCAGATGGGCAAAGGATCACAACAGCCAGAATTCCTGGGATCTTATTGAAAGGAAAGAAGGAAAAACTTCAGCGGATCTTTGCAGGTGGAGAAATCTGGACATGGAACAACGGTGCTTCTCCACGGTCGCTCCGACACAAGGAATAACAGAATAACTGAGTTGGAAGGGACCTTGGAGGTCTTCTAGTCCAACCCCCTGCCCTACATCATTTCAAACGAAGGGTTGTCCAATCTCTTCTTAAAAACCTCCAGTGATGGAGCACCCAAAATTTTTCATAATTTATGTTAATGTACCCAGATAATTATAGAACGCAGAATAACAGACTTGGAAGGGACCTTGGAGGTCACCTAGTCCAACCCCCTGCTCAAGCAGGAGAACCTATACCATTTCTGACCGATGGCAATCCAGTCTCTTCTTGAATGCCTCCAGTGATGAAGCTCCCACAACTTCTCAAGGCAACTTCTGTTCCATTGGTTGATTGTTGTCACTGTCAGAAAGTTTCTCCTTATTTCCAGGTTTGTTTGTTTGTTTTATTTGATATATATATATATAATAGTACAAGCATGGATAGTATGCTTGTACTATTATGCTTTATACTATAAAATATAAAACATATTTTAATGTTTATATTGTGTTTTTACTTGGCTGTTTACCGCCCTGAGTCCCCTGGAGAAGGGCGGTATATAAATTTAATTATAAATAAATAAATAAAATAAAAATAAGAGTAAAAGAGGTATGAATATATGGGTACATTAGGACAGGAACGGTAGGCACGAATGTGTGCTTATGCACGCCCCTTACTGACCTCTTAGGAATGGGGTGAGGTCGATGATAGATAATCCGAGGTTGAAGTTTTTGGGGTTTGGGGAAGAAACTACTGAGTCAGGTAAAGTGTTCCAGGCATTTACCACTCTATTGTTGAATCTCTCCTTGTTCAGTTTCCATCCATTATTCCTTGTCTGGCCTTCGGGTGCTTTGGAAAATAGCTTGACCCCCTACTCTTTGTGGCAGCCCCTCAAATATTGGAAGACTGCTATCATGTCTCCCCTGGTCCTTCTCTTCACTGGACTAGCCATGCCCAGTTCCTGCAACCGTTCATCATATGTTTTAGCCTCCAGTCCCCTCATCAGCGGTGGGTTGCTCACGGTTCGGCCCGGTTCTGTGAACTGGTAGCGGCGACAGCGGGAGGCTCCGCCGACCCGCCTGGGACGCTTCTATGCATGCGCGCAAACCAGTAGGAACGGGTTTTAGAACACACTACTGCCCCTCATCATCTTTGTGGCTCTTCTCTGCACTCTTTCTAGCGTCTCCGCATCTTTTTAAAATCCTGGTGCCCAAAACTGGATGCAGGATTCCAAGCGTGGCCTTACCAAGGCATTATAAAGTGGTACGAACACACTTGATTCTATCCAGGAGGCCAGGAGACAGCTGAGGTCGAGGGCAGAAACAATACGAGGAAACCGGATAGCTATTGAGGGCCGAGTCAAATTTGGTCCACAAATCAACGGCCAAGTAGGGAGGGGAGAAAGTCCACATTCCTAAGAGGGTACTCAAAGTGTTGTTGACCAGAGCAGCGGGGGAAGAATGTGTGTGGAGCCCCCCAACCACCAAGAGCCAAGAAGTCCTCAAATGTTTTGCATTCTCCACCTAATCTTGAGCTTACAGCATCCATCTATCTTCAAAGCAGGTTTGCAATTAGCTTCTCCCCTTGGCCCTTTGCCCCCAATTAAGAGGCCTCCGCGGAAGGATTAGCCAAACTGAAGGACAAGCAAGCTTGCCCAGGGAGTCCTCCAACTTACGACCACAATCTTGAGCCCAGAATTTTCGCGGCTGAGTGAGACATCCGTTAAGGGAACTTTGCCCCGTTTTTACGACTTTTCTTGCCCCGTTTCTTAAGCGAATCCCTGCGGTTGTTAGATTAGCAAATACAGTCGTTAAGTGAATCTGGTTCCCCCCGTTGACTTTGAAGCTTGCAAACGGCGGTCACGTGACCTGGGACGTTACAAAAATGTGAGTCAGTTGTCAGGCATTCAAATGTAAAACACACGACCATGGGGAGGCTGCAATGGTCGTAAGTGTGAAAAATAGTCGTAGGTTACTTTTTTCAGGGCTGTTCGGTCACTAAATGAATGGTTGTAAGTCGAGGACTGCCTCTATTCCCCTTCTTCTGCCTTGCTTCTGATCAATAATGATGATAATACAGAGAGTCCTTGATTTACAACTGCTCATTTAGTGACCGTTCAAAGTTACGACAGCACTGAAAAAAAGTGAATTAAGACCGTTTTTCACACTTACGACCATTGCAGCCTCTCCACAGTCATGTGATTAAAATTAGGACACTTGGCAACTGATTCATATTTATGACGGTTGCAGTGTCCCAGGGTCATGTGATCCCCTTTTGCGACCGTCTGACAAAGCAAAGTCAATGGGAAATCCAGATCCGCTTAACAACCGTGTTACCAATTGAACAACCGCAGCGATACACGTAAGAATTGTGCCGAGAAAGGCCATAAAACGGGGCAAAACTCACTTAACAACGGTCTCGCTCAGCAACAGAAATTATGGGCTCAATCGTACGTCCAGGATTACCTGTAGTTCAGGAAGTGTTTGGTGGATTAACCAAGTGGTGGTTCCCACGTCACCATCCACAGATTAAACCAGCAAACAGATTAACCACAATGGAAATTAACCAGGTTTAGCCTGGCCTATTGGGGGAGACAGATGTCCAAGAGGTTGTTGTACTGAGGTCAATTCAGGGGTCGATCAATCACTTTCTTCTCTCTCTCTCCTTTCTTGAGACTGGATGCCCCCCACTGCGATCCTCTGGTTTTTCATCCCTGGCCTCTTTTCCAAAGAGTGGTGGCCGTTAAGTGAAGGCGGTTTGTGTTTTGGCATCTTCCAAAGAAGAAGAGGAGAAGGACACCTGGCTCTTTGAAATCCAGATTCGTCGGTTTAATCCGGATTCGTTCCTTCAATCTTCCTTTCCTACCTCCTGGTTTGAACTCAGAGCAACGGACGTCAACAAACACCCAACCATTTTTTTTCTCAGCCCTTTTATGTTGTCTCACATTTCTCAAACCCTCCAAGAGTGGCTGGTTTTTCCTAAAAAGATCTCCCCACCCCTCTCTAAAGATGGCCAAACCATCTGGAAAAACAGAGAACGTGGCCAGATCCATCAGCCAACGCTTCCTTTAAACTTTCCCAACCACCCTACAAAAGCCAGGAGTTGCTTCTCTTTGCAAATAAGAAAATAAGAAAACAGTACAAGTTGACCAAGCCAGGAAATAACGATAATTAAAAAAAAAACACCTCCTATTTATACTGCTGAGATACATTTGTTTGTGTTTTAGATTTATTATTAGAGTTGGAAGGGACCTTGTAGGTCATCTAGTCCAACCCCCTGCTCAAGCAGGAGTTCCTACACCATTTGAGACAGATGGCAGTCCAGTCTCCCCTTGAAGGTGGAGGACATCAAAGGGGACTTTTGGTCTCCAGGCCTCTGGATCAGTCCCTTGCTTTGGTTTCCGTGGGCATGGATGTCACAAGTCTAACCGAAAGAATGGAGAGTTTTCTTCGGAAGCTGGCCGAGAAGCACGGGTGCTAGCAAAGTTGGACGTTTGCAATCACAAGTGTACCAAGGGAAGAGGATGTGTGTAACCCGGGGTTGAACTGTGGGGTCCTTGGTGCTCTCTGAGCTTGGTGGTTTTCTTCCAGACGTTTCATGACCCAACTAGATAATACCATCAATACTAGAAGGGAGTGGGGTTTGTAGACTGGAAGAGAAGGAGAGGAAGAGGAGGAGGAGGAGGATTGTGGGGTCCTTGGTGCTCTCTGAGCTTGGTGGTTTTCTTGCAGACGTTTCATGACCCAACTAGATAATACCATCAATACTAGAAGGGAGTGGGGTTTGTAGACTGGAAGAGAAGGAGAGGAAGAGGAGGAGGAGGATTGTGGGGTCCTTGGTGCTCTCTGAGCTTGGTGGTTTTCTTCCAGACGTTTCATGACCCAACTAGGTAATACCTGTTAGATTGGTGGATTCAGCACAGGAGACCGACTTGACAAACAGCTCTTTATTGCAATAGAAGTACAACCAGCAAAGCACATTCAGAGAGGCCTCCTATTTATAGGAGCTGACAGTAACAATTGTAACTAAACCATTTTGAAATAACCAATGAGGGTCCAGCATGTTCTCTTCAGTATTGCTGGACCTGAGTGAAAACTTCCAGCTCTAGTCAGAACATAACATCCCTCCCCCTCTAGATGAAATCGTCCGACATACGAAATCGCGAAGGTAGGCGGGGCGTCTACGCTCCCGTTCAGACCTGCGTACTTCAGTCGGGGGAACTACAGCAGCCTGGTCTGACTTAGCCGCTTCGTTCCTGGGGGCTGTGTCATGCATCTCTTGAGCTGGAGTGCTCTTGGGTTCTTCCGCCTCAGGGCCTAACTCGACAGGGGGACTCTGTTGGCCTGCAGTCTCGCACTCCAAAGCCTCCGAGACATCTGGACGTGGTTTAGCTAGGAAAGGAATGCACAGCGTTATGTTTCCAGAACCCGAGGGGTCTTCCTGTACCCTCTGTCTTAATTGGTCTATGTGTCTCTTCCATAAGCGGCCGTCTTGTAACCGGACCGCATAAGACACAGGTCCCAAAATTGTCTCGACCACCCCTGGCAGCCATAAAGGCCCCTCGGCGTAGTTGCGAGCAAACACCCTGTCCTCTGTGGAAAAGACCCTGGTTTTCTTTGTCCCTTCTGTCTTGGTTTTTACTACATAGTCAGGGTGTAACCGGTCCAGGAGTGACCGGAGTCTGCGGCCCATTAAAAGCTCCGCTGGGCTGCGTCCCGTAGTGGCACTTGGGGTTATGTGTTGAGTTATGAGGAATTTGTCTATTCTTTCCTGCCAATCTCCAGGTCCCAATCTAGCTAACCCCTCTTTGGCCGATCGCACGAAGCGTTCCGCCAGGCCGTTCGTCGCAGGATGGAATGGGGCGGACAACGCATGGCGGATTCCCTGACTAGCCAGATAGCCCTCAAAAGTTGTGGCCGTGAATTGCGGGCCGTTGTCCGTTACCAATGTGTCCGGAATGCCATGGGTAGCAAATAGACGCCGGAAGATCTTAATAACAGACTCCGCAGTGGTCGACCGCATAGGGAAGATTTCGAGCCACTTGGAATAAGCGTCTACAATTATCAGGAACATTTGCCCATGGAATGGACCTGCAAAATCGGCATGAAGCCGTGACCATGGATTTTTTGGAAGGTCCCAGTCATGCACCGGTGCTTTGGGAGGTGCCGGTCTGGATTCCTGACAAGGCAGGCATTTGTTTACCCATTCTTGAACCTCCTCATCCATCTTTGGCCACCAGACATAACCCCTAGCTAAAGCCTTCATTCGCACAATTCCCGGATGACCCTCGTGCAAGGTTCGTAGTACATCAGTGCGCAATTTGGCGGGAATGACCACCCGGTCCCCCCACAAGAGGCACCCCCCTTGCTCCGACAGTTCGTGCTGTCTAAGCTCATACGGTTTGAACTCGGGCCTGACTGGGCCTCTCGGCCACCCCCTCCACACCCAGTTAAGGACAGTCCGGAGAGTGGAGTCTCTGGCCGAGTGCCTGGCCACCTCAGCCGAGGTGACTAACCCTGAGTCTGCTAGGTCAATCAACAGTACTGGGGCCTCTGGAGCTATGTCTGACAGTATCTCGGGCAATGGGCACCTGCTTAATGCGTCCGCGTTCCCCATGTTTTTCCCGGGCCTGTGAACCAACTGATACGAGTATGCCGACAAGAAGATGGCCCAACGAGCAAAACGGGGGGACAAAGCAGCTGGAGTGGGGCGATTCCCCGCTATCAGCCCCAACAGAGGCTTGTGGTCTGTGACCAGGGTGAAGTCTCTACCGAACAAATACTCGTGGAACTTCTTAACCCCTGCTACTAGGGCCAAAGCTTCCCTATTTAGCTGATCATAATTTCTTTCGGCGCTAGACAAGGTGCGTGAGTAATACGCTATCGGCGCCTCGAGGCCATTCGGAAGTCGATGGCTCAGAACAGCCCCAACCCCTACTGGGGAAGCATCGCAAGCAAGGACCACTGGCAAAGTGGAATTGTATTGGATCAGGAAGCTGTTGTTGGTTAACAACCCCTTAACTGCGCTAAACGCAGCAGCCTCCCTATGGCCCCACACCCAGGGAGTGTTTTTCGCTAGCAGCCTGTGCAGGGGCTCTGCGACCGTTGCCTTATCACGTAGGAATAGGCTGTAAAAGTTAAGAAGACCCAAGAAAGCCTGTAACTCTGCCTGATTTCTGGGTGCCGGGGCCTCCTGGATGGCCTTCAGTTTACTTTCTGTGGGGTGGATACCACTCCCGTCTATTCTATACCCCAGGAATTCCACTTCAGGGACTCCCAAGACACACTTGCTGCGTTTCGCTTTCAGCCCGGCAGCTCGTAATTTCTCAAGGACCATTGTAACCCGACAGCGAAGCTGGCCTATGTCATTAGCCGAAATGAGAACATCGTCAAAGTACGGCACAACCCCGGGGATATTCTGCAACAGACGTTCCATTAGACTCTGGAACAACCCCGGGGCCACGCTAACCCCAAATTGCAATCTGTGGCATTTAAATGCCCCCCTGTGGGTCACAATGGTCTGAGCTTCTGCTGTGGGGCCATCTACAGGTAACTGCTGATACGCTTGTGCCAGGTCTAATTTAGCAAACAGGCGTCCGGACCCCAATGAGTGCAGCAATTGGTGCACGATTGGCACAGGGTAGGCACTCTGCTGCAACGCCTTGTTCACCATGCACTTGTAGTCAGCACATATCCTGATGCTACCGTCTCCTTTAATTGGCGTGACAATCGGGGTTTCCCACCGGGCATGATCCACAGGTTCGAGTACCCCCTGCTTGATCAATTTATCAAGTTCAATGTCAATCTTTTCCCTCAAGGGCAGGGGAACCCGGCGGGGCTTCAAGCGGATTGGGGCAACATTAGGGTCCAGGCTAAAAGAGATTGGGGTCCCCACATACTTGCCCAACCCTTCGCTGAATACATCACGGAATTCGTCAAACAGGTCGTCTAATTTCTCTGTCCCGACAGCGTTAACTCCGGAGACCTCCAGCCCAAGGGCTTCGAACCAGCTCAGTCCAAGAAGGCTCGGAAGGTCACCGTCCACAACGATGAGCTGTAACGGTCCGGAAAAGTGTTTAAATTGGACCATGACACTGGCTTGACCGCGAACCGGAATCCTGTTCCCTTGGTAGTCCGACAGGCGGAACCCGGTGTTTCGTATGCGGTCAGTGGAGAACCCGGGCACGGCTTTCTTGAGATTTTTCCAGGCGATGATAGACACAGCCGAGCCCGTATCTAGTTCCATTTCAAACGGCACACCCTCGACAACGACGGACATCATGATTTTCTTCCCTCCCAGGGAACGGGCACTGTCGACATGCGAATCATAGGCAGCCGGCAACGGCCTGGAATATCTTTGGCGTCGTTTTGAATCTTCGCGCCAAGCCCTCGGTGACGGTTCAGCCCGTGAAGGCGCAGGCGCATGCGCAGTCGAATTTGGCAGTGTGGCGCGGCAAACTTTAGCCAAATGTCCACGTCGCTCACACCGTTGGCATGTCACGCCACGATACTTGCAGGAAAATCTTGGGTGCCGTCCCCCGCAGCTAGCACACCCCCGGAAAGGCTCGCTGGGCGGTTGCGGGTGGGGCGGGCGACGCAGTTCAGTCCTGTAAACCTCGTCATCGCTGCTAACATCGTCGTCCAGCGTCCCCATGTGGACGGACGGCTGAGTTAGCGGTGCCGTTTTCGCCTCTTTTCTGGACGGGGCAGCACGGTGGAGTGATTCAGCCGCGTTGGTGGACGATTCAGCAGCCCTGGCCTCGTCCAGCGCAGCCGCCAAAGTAAGTTTAGGCCGAACTAGCAAACGGCGCTGCAGGCGGAGGTCCAAAACCCCGCAGATCAACTGGTCCAGCATGATATCGTCTAGGTCACTAAATTCGCAGTGACCAGACGCCTTATGGAGAGCAGCAACGTACTGGTTGATAGTCTCTCCTTCCCGCTGCATGCGCTGACGGAATTCATATCGACATACGACTTTAGAAGGAGTCGGTGCATAGTGGGTCTTAAGCGACTCCTTAAGCGTGTCCCACTGCACTGTGTTAATCGGCGCTGGGGCAGACAGGGCCTCTGCAGTATCAAAAACTTCTGGCCCACAGTGACTTAAAAATAAAGCTCTTTTCCGATTGTCTGCCAGGCTTAGTAAGTCATTTGCTTCCAGGAAGCACTCAAAACGCCTCATATATGACTCCCACTTCTCTTGGGCCGGGTCGAATGGCGGCGGTGGGTGAAACGCTGACATGATATGAGATAAGTAGTAGGCGAAGAATGAGTCGCCTGACTGGTTGTAAAGCCCGTGGGGCTTGTCGTTGTTCTCCTGCTCCCGATTTCCTCGTCGCCACTGTTAGATTGGTGGATTCAGCACAGGAGACCGACTTGACAAACAGCTCTTTATTGCAATAGAAGTACAACCAGCAAAGCACATTCAGAGAGGCCTCCTATTTATAGGAGCTGACAGTAACAATTGTAACTAAACCATTTTGAAATAACCAATGAGGGTCCAGCATGTTCTCTTCAGTATTGCTGGACCTGAGTGAAAACTTCCAGCTCTAGTCAGAACATAACAATACCAAGGTGGCGAGGTGGCGCAGCAGTTAGAGTGCGGTACTGCAGGCTACTTTAGCTGACTGTAATCAGCAGTTCAGCGGTTGAAATCTCACCGGCTCAAGGTTGACTCAGCCTTCCAGGTAAAATGAGGACCCAGATTGTTGGGGGCAATATAAATATACATTGCTTAATAGTGTAAACTGCTTAGAGAGTGCTTGCACTTTGAGGCAGTATATAAGTCTCACAAATGAATAGATAGATAGATAGATGGATGGATGGATGGATGGATGGATGGATGGATGGATGGATGGATGGATGGATAGATAGATAGATAGATAGATAGACAGACAGACAGACAGACAGACAGACAGACAGACAGACAGACAGACAGACAAACAAACAAATAAACAAACAAACAAATAAATAAATAAATAAATAAATACCATCAATGGTAGGAGGGAGGGGTTTTGTGGAGAGGAGGGGGAGGGGGAGGAAGAAGAAGAACAGGAGGAAGAGAAGGGGAAAAAAGGAGGAGGATTGTGGAGTCCTTAGTGCTCTTTGAGCTTGGTGTTTTTCTTGCAGACATTTCATGACCCAACTAGATAATACCATCAGTGTTAAAAGGGAGGGGTTTTGTGAAGAGGAGGAGGAAGAGAAAGAACAGGAGGAAGAGAAAGAAAAGGAGGAGGAGGATGGGTGGTCCTTGGTGATCTCTGGGGTTGGTGGTTTTCTTGCAGATGTTTCATGACCCAACTAGGTAACACCATCGGTGCTAGAAGGGAGTGGGGTTTGTTTGTTGTTTGTTCCCTGTTTATTTACTAGCAGCTGGCCCTGTCAGTGTTGGTAACTAAGAAACCACAATGCCCTTCTTGCCATAATCAACACTGAGATAACCTGAGATTAACACCAAACTCAAACTCAGACAAACAATCAAACAGTAAACGGCCTAATGAAGGAACCATCAAGAACCCTCCCACCAACACTGATAGGAAAGCCACCTGTATATAAACAGACAGCAAACCCCGCACCCTTCTAGCACTGATGATGTTACCTAGTTGGGTCAAGAAACGTCGGCGAGCAAACTACCAAGCTCAGAGAGCACCGAGGATCCCAAGGTCAACTGGTTTGGGTGTTGTTGTTTTTTAGAGGTGCTTTTCACAGCTCTCTAAAAAAAAAAAGCTTTTTGGCTCAGTTCCGTCTTCTGTTTCACATCCTCCTCCTCGTCGTCAAAAATTTGCACCGTGGCCTTTCAGAAGCATTCAGTGCCTGGTGGTTTCACAGCTCCGGGCTTGTCTTTTTTTCTTCTTCTTCTTTTTTTCTTTACCAACCTAGAAGCAGTTTGTCAAAGTTGAAGTCAGTCCAAGCAAGAAAGGAAGTTACACCTTCGAGGGGAGGGCGCTTAATTTCCCAGCAGATGACCCAAATTTGTGCATTATGTTTTTTTTGCTTTTTTTTTAATCGATCGATTTGCAAACTCATTTTTTTTTAAAGCAGTTGCAAACTGTCATCTTTTTTTAAAAAAGAGAGGAAAGGTGCCCGAGTGCAGAGGAGAGCAACCAGGATGATTAGGGGACTGAAAATTATAACATACGATGAACGGTTGCAGGAACTGGGCATGGCTAGTCTAGTGAAGAGAAGGACCAGGGGAGACATGAGAGCAGTCTTCCAATATTTGAGGGGCTGCCACAGAGAGGAGGGGGTCAAGCTGTTTTCCACGGCACCCGAAGGTCAGACAAGGAACAATGGATGGAAATTGAACAAGGAGAGACTCCACCTAGAAATAAGGAGGAATTTTCTGACAGAACAACCAATGGAACAGAAGTTGCCTTCAGAAGTTGTGGGAGCTTCATCCCTGGAGGCTTTCAAGAAGAGACTGGACTGCCATTTGTCAGAAATGGTGTAGGGTCTCCTGCTTGGCCGGGGGGTTGGACTAGATGACCTGCAAGGTCCCTTCCAACTCTGTTAATCTGAATCTATCTAAGATGATCAAGGCCTGGAGACTAAAACATATGAAGAATGGTTGCAGGAACTGGGCATGGCTAGTCTAGTGAAGAGAAGGACCAGGGGAGACAAGATAACAGTCTTCCAATATTTGAGGGGCTGCCACAGAGAGGAGGGGGTCAAGCTATTTTCCAAGGCATCTGAAGGCCAGACAAGGAATAATGGATGGAAACTGAACAAGGAGAGATTCAGCCTAGAAATAAGGAGACATTTTCCGACAGTGAGAACTATCAACCAATTGAACAGAAGTTGCCTTCGGAAGTTGTGGGAGCTTCATCACTGGAGGCTTTCAAGAAGAGACTGGGCTGCCATCTGTCAGAAATGGTGTGGGGTCTCCTGTGACAAGGCATGCAAAGCTTGCAAAGCCTTCTTCCCCGGTGGGAAGATTGCAATTAAGCAATCCAGAGGTGAATGGACCGTGTTTTCCCATGGCATGAAATAAAACCGATAAGAATTTAGTTCTAAGTAAATATTTATTGTAAAAGTATAAAAATAAATGATTACATCCTACCAGTAAATAACACCTCCATCCCGAAGAAGATGAAAATAAGGAAGGGAAGAACAAAGAACAAAAAACTACACATGCGCAATAAATCAGTCACAAGACACTTGAAGATAAGAACTTCTCAGGTTACACACACACAGGATGGAGGCTCACGGGAGCTCATCTGACGAACCAAAAATAACGTAGTGACATCCTGCTTGAGGGGGGGTTGGACTAGATGACCTACAAGGTCCCTTCCAACTCTAGTAATCTGTATCTGTATCTAATGTTTGGAATTTCCAGGCAATGGTCTTCTTAGCTCTCTCTCTCTCTCTCTTTTTTAATTATTATTATTGAATGGCTAAAATACCTTGCAAATCTCTGCAGCGAGCCGATCTATAAATGGAGCCTACCTCTCTTTCTCTAGCCAGCTGGGTATTAAGGAAAAGGATGAGTCATGCCACAGTGTTCAGGAGAGCAGTCAAATTACAAATATCCTTTACTCACAGGTTCCTCACAGCATGCAAAGTGGTGGCTGCTGTGATGGGCAAAACAAGGGAACGGAGTTTGTTTGTTTGCTTGCTTGCTTGCTTGCTTGCTTGCTTGCTTGCTTGCTTGCTTGCTTGCTTGCTTGCTTATTTATTTATTTATTTATTTATTTATTTATGTATGTATGTATGTATGTATGTATGTATTTATGTATTTATGTATTTATGTATTTATTTATGTATTTATTTTAGTGTTCTTATATGCCGCCCTACTCCCTGGGGACTCAGGGCGGCGTACAACATTTGAAGAACAACTAAACAATATAATAATTTAATAACAGTTTAAAAAGAATTAAAAAAAACCATACAAAACCATACATACGTGGGGGAGACCTAAGATGGGGAATTGTCTCAAAACCCCGCCTGCAGGAAGAGCCATGTCTTAACGGCTTTTCGGAAGGTCAGCAAGGTGGGGACAATTCGTATCTCTGGGGGGAGTTGGTTCCAGAGAGCAGGGGCCCCTACAGAGAAGGCCCTCCCCCTAGGCCCCGCCAGCCGGCACTGTTTGGCTGACGGGACCTGGAGGAGACCCACTTTGTGGGACCTGACCGGTTGAAGGGAAATATGAGGTAGGATGCGGTCCCGGAGGTAACCTGGTCCTAAGCCATGTAGGGCTTTAAAGATGATGATCAACACCTTGAATTGTACCCGGAGACCAATGGGCAGCCAATGCAGCTGGCGGAGTATAGGTGTTACGTGGGTGTACCTTGAGACACCCACCACAGCACGCGCAGCCGCATTTTGTACCAGTTGAAGTCTCCGGATACTCTTCAAGGGTAGCCCCATGTAGAGCGCATTACAGTAGTCCAATCGAGAGGCGACAAGGGCATGAGTGACCGTGAGTAGAGCCTCCTTCTCCAAGTATGGTCGCAATTGGTGCACCAGGCGGACCTGTGCAAAAGCTCCCCTAGCCACAGCTGTAAGATGTTGGTCTAATTTTAGCTGTGGATCTAGGATAAAGTGACCAGATTTTATTTTTTTTAAGCGGGACATCGACGGGGGGCGGGGCCGCCTGGACGCCGCCATTTGAGTTTTGCCCTCTGCGCATGCGCAGAACGCTGCGCATGCGCAGAGGGCAAAAGACGGCTAATGTCGGCGTCCAGGTGGGGGGGGGAGGCGGGAGGCCTTTCCTTGCCTCCCGCCTCCCCTTCGGGAGCCGGCAGTGGCTTGGGAAGGGGAGCAGCCCCCAGCGTCTCTTGGCTCTCCTCCTCCCTCCCCCCCGCCCGGGGGTCCCGCGCCGCCCGCTGACCTCGCGCACGTCCTGCAGGCACTCGAGGACGGCCAGGTTGGGCCCAGCCGCAGGGGCAGCAGCAGCAGCAGCAGCAGCAGGCCTCTCAGCTCGGGCCGGCCGTGGACGGCGTTGGCGGCGGGCGGAGGTCCCGCGTTGACTCCTCCGGCGGCGGCTGGAAGCTGGCAGAAGAGCCGGTGTTCACACCGGCTCTTCCACCAGCTTCCAGCCGCCGCCGGAGGAGTCAACGCGGGACGCCCGCCCGCTGCCAACGCCGCCCACGGCCGGCCCGAGCTGAGAGGCCTGCTGCTGCTGCTGCTGCTGCTGCTGCCCCTGCGGCTGGGCCCCCAGTCCCGGCTGCCCCGGCGGCGGGAAGGCTGCTGCGGCGGCCCCGGCCGGGTGAGCCAGCGCCGGCCCGAGGGCCATCTTGGATGCGACTCCTTCGCTCGGGCCGCCCCGCCCACCGCGACGCCGGCCATTTCGAGAGGGCGGGGCTGCATCAGGCGCCTCTCCACCGTGTCCTTCACCGCCCTCCAGTGCTGTTGTGCCTTGGCCGCGTCCGGCGCCGAGTATGGAGGATCCGGAGGACGTGGAGCCGCTCATGGTGCAGCAGTACCAGCCCATGTGCCTGGCACCAGAGACGGCTGGTGATGAGGACTCGGTGCCAGAGCAGGACGATCTCCCAGGACCTTCTGCACCTGCGCAGCAGAGTGCTTCATCAGGAGATGAAGAACCCATGCTGGATGCCAGAGCTCGCAGAGCAGCCAGAAGACAGGATTGGCTGAGTAAGCATCGGTCTAATCGGAGGAAGCAGTGAGGGCTAATTGGGCCACGCCCTTCAGTGCCTATATTAGGCCGGCGCAATTAGTACTCACTGCTGAGAACAACGAATCAATGACTGCGGCATGTCCAGAGTTTTACTTCTACGTTTGTTTGGGAATCTTATCGAAGACAGCAGCTTCTGCCAGCTTTATTCCGGGAAGCCAGCCAAGTTGTTCAGATAAGAGAAGAATTAATGAGTCTTGCTTTGAACTTTTGTCTGTGTGCTATTTAACCCTCAAGTAACCCAAAGAACCTTATTCCTTGAGACTTTCCGTTTGTGTTGTTTTTGGACTTTTAAAACCTCTGAGCTTTTGCTAAGAAACCTTATTAGTAAAAGGAACCTTTTTGTTTGCCTCACAAACGGTTGTGTGTGTGTGTTTCTGGGGGTTGCGGTGCTGGGTCACAACAAGTGCATACCCGGCGGCTTGTAGACCGCGAAGAGCCCTTGCAAAGCCGTGCCCGCCGAAAGTTTAACTCCCCCCAATCTCGCACGCCGCCCTTTCAGGCCGATTTTTGGAAAGAATGCCCTAGTCGTGCATTCTTTCAAAAAATCGGGACTTTTTAGAGGACGGGCGGGACGCGGGACAAATCATTAAAAAGCGGGTCTGTCCCGCCAAAATCGGGACGTCTGGTCACCTTAATCTAGGAGGACTCCCAAATTGCAAGTTCAATGCAAAGGCTGCCCTTCTTAACATGCAATACACCTTAATTCTCTAGATTATTATTTTTTTTCAAATAAAGACGCAGGAAGCTTGGAGGGGAAAGCAGACCAGAAAAAAAATCTGAAGGATATTTTTTTTTTAATGTTTTGGAAATATTTGAAGCCATTAGGACTGGGTGGGTTGCATCCTGGCTATTCAGGTCTCAGACAGGTTTGCAAAGGGAATAAAAGAATAAATACAGATAGAACTCGACTTACAACAGTCCGTTTAGTGGCTGTTCGAAGTTGCAACAGCACTGAAAAAAGTGACTTATGACCATTTTTCACTCTTACGACCGTTGCAGTATCCCCACGGTCACGTGATCAGAATTCAAATGCTTGGCAACTGACTCGTATTTATGACGGACGCAGTGTCCCAGGGTCACGTGATCCCCTTTGCGACCACCGGACAAGCAAAGTCGATGAGGAAGTCAGATTCACTTACCAACCGTGTGGCTAATTTAACAACTGCAGTGATTCACTTAACAACCGTGGCAGGAAAGGTCATTAAATGGGGCAAAACTCATTTAACGAATGTCTCACATAGCAAGAAAATGTGAGGATCAATTGT
Source organism: Diadophis punctatus similis (assembly GCA_023053685.1). NCBI lineage: Eukaryota > Metazoa > Chordata > Lepidosauria > Squamata > Dipsadidae > Diadophis > Diadophis punctatus. Next base: position 4,150,964 of record JALIGW010000048.1, read on the forward strand.
GGTCATAGGTCGAGGACTACCTGTAGTAAAGGACCTTTTTTTCCCCTCTAAAAGGGTTTTTGGGGAACCTCAGTTGGGGTTCCCTAGTGCTAAATCTCATGCAATTTTTAATTTTTGTTTCATTTGGGCCATGCCAACCCCATCTTTGTCAACTGGCAATCTTTTATTTACACCTTCGGGTGTTATGGAAAGCCAGCAATTTGCAGCTTATTGCACAAACGATGGTTAAGACAGCCAACTTGGAGCTATCAGGAGCTATCTTTTACACACACACACAGTCAAGATGTTTGCATTTAGTCAATGTTGTGAAAAGGCAGAGAGAGAGAGAGAGAGAGAGAGAGAGAGAGAGAGAGAGAGAGAGAGAGAGAGAGAGAGACAGAGACAGAAGAGAAACAGAGGAGAGAGAAAGGAGAGGAGAGAGAGAGACAGGAGAGAGCGATGAGAGAGAGACAGAAGAGAGAGAGAGACAGGAGAGAGAGACGGAAGAGAGAGAGAGAGAAGAGAGAGAAGAGGAGAGGGAGAGAGAAGAGAGAGAGACAGAAGAGAGAGAGAAGAGAGAAGAGAGAGACAGAAGAGAGAGAGAGAGACAGAAGAGAGAGAAAAGAGGAGGGAGAGAGAGAAGAGAGAGAGACAGAGGAGAGAGAGAGAGAGACAAGAGAGAGAGAAGGGGGGGAGAGAGTAATGGTCTGAAATGGTATAGGACAGTGATGGCGAACCTATGGCACGCGTGCCACAGGTGGCACGCGAAGCCATATCTGCCGGCACGCGAGCCGTTGCCCTAGCTCAGCTACAGCATGCATGTGCACTCCGCCCACCTAATTTTCGGCTCGCATAGAGACTCTGGGAGGGTGTTTTCGGCTTCCGGAGGGCCTCCGGCGGGCGGGGGAGGGCATTTTCACCCTCCCCAAGCTCCAGGGAAGCCTCTGGAGCCTGGGGAGGATGAAAAATGGGCCTACTAGGCCCACCAGAAGTTGGGAAATGGGCCGTTTCTGGCCTGCAGAGGGCCTCCAGGGTGGTGGGGGAGACCATTTTCACCCTCCCCAGGGATTGAATTATGGGTGTGGGCACTCGCGCATTCGCGATAGCGCGCGAGCACACTCTTTCGGCACCCGAGGAAAAAAAGGTTCGCCATCACTGGTATAGGATCTCCTGCTTGAGCAGGGGGCTGGAGTAGACGACCTCCAAGGTCCCTTCCAGCAATATTGTGAGTGTGAGAGAGAGATAGAATGAGAGAGAGAGAAGGGGAGAGAGAGAGAGAGAGAGAGAGAGAGAGAGAGAGAGAGAGAGAGAGAGAGAGAGAGAGAGAGAGAGAGAGAGAGACACTCGCCGGCAACTGGATCTCCATCATGGTTGGAGAACATCTGAGCAAGAACGGCCGAGGTAGCAAATCTGTAGCCGAGGAGGTGACCTTCAGAAATGCTTGGTTTTCTTTTAGGAGCACAGCTGAAGAAGAGCAAACGGGCAGAGAGGACATTCAGAGATGCCGGGTCTTCTTTTCGGAGAACATCTGAAGAAGAATAGTTGAGCCAGCAAATCCCCAGCAGGGATGACCTTCAGTGGTGTCTCCAGTCTGCTAAATGCTATCAGCTTCTGGACCAGAGGCATGGTGCAGGAGACATGGTCCTGTCTCGTTTTGAAACACCTTGGAGCATCACGTATGAATGCTTTCTCCTCAAAGGGGACTGGAGGCTAAAACATACAAAGAACGGTTGCAGGATATTGTCTATGGGTATGTCTAGTTTAATGAAAAGAAGGACTAGGGCAGCAGTTCTCAACCTGGGGGTCGCGACCCCTTTGGGGGTCAAACAACCCTTTCACAGGGGTTGGGAGACTTCGCCCAGAAGCCACCATTTGGGTTCTTTTATCCTCTGCGCATGCGCAGAACGCTTTGCACATGCACAGAGGGTAAAAGAACCCAAATGGCGGCGCCAGGGCAGGGGTCACGGTGGCGGGCGCGGCGGTGGGGCAGGTCGTGGCGGGGTCGCGGGGGCGGGGTGCAGGTCACAGCATTAGGAAGGTTGAGAACCACTGGACTAGGGGTCAACTTATTCTCCAAAGCACCTGAAGGTAATCAATCAATCAATCAATCAATCAATCAATCAATCAAACTAATCAAGGAGAGAAGCAACCTGGAATTAAGGAGAAACTTCCTGACGGTGACAACAATTAATCAGTGGAATGACTTGCTTCCAGAAGTTGTGGGTGTTCCATCGCTGGGGGCTTTTAAGAAGAGATCAGACAACTATTTGTCTGAAATGGTAGAGGGTCTCCTTCTTGGGCAGGGGATTGGTCTAGAAGACCTCCAAGGTTCCTTCCAACTCTGTTATTCTACGTTCTATAATTATCTGGCTACATTAATATTGTGATGGAGTGGTGCGGTGGCCTAGAGGTGGAGCTCTCGCTTCACAATCAGGAGGCTGTGAGTTCGATCCTAGGTAGAGGCAGATATTTCTCTCTCTGGGCACCTTGAGAGTATATCTGCTGAACATAACTTCACATTGGCGACAGGAAGGGCATCCGGCCAGTAAACACTCAGCTCCATTGAGTTGCCCAGACTCCACCCTGCAAGGGGGATTATGGGGTCATTAAAAGACGATGTTTGACATACATTATGATAAATTTGGCTGCTCCCTCATGGGAAGGTTTTTAAGAAGACATTGGACAACCCTTCCTTTGAAATGATATAGGGCAGGGGGTTGGACTAGAAGACCTCCAAGGTCCCTTCCGTCATTCCATTATCCGAAGGTGTTAATTTGCGTCCTTGCGAACACTGACTCATCTAAAATCCATGCTCCAGCTCCCGAGCATTTTCTGACGTTCCAAAGGCTGGTGCAATTGAGTCACCCTGACCAAACCAACCTCATTTAAAAAAAAAAAGAGGATTATCACTTAATAGTCCAGCTCCTGCTTGTGGTCTTCCGTCTCTGCTTGCCTGAACCCTCGAAGGCCAGGGCAATAATTAAACCAGATTGCCCTGACCAACGTCCCTGTTTGTTTGTTGGTTTGTTTGTTTCAAGGTCATCTTTTCCAATGCTGTTCGGACTCTTCGCTATTCTGGCACAATTCTGAGGATTGCAACCTCAAACGGTCAGGTTTTTATTCCCCCGTAAAGTCAACAATGGTTGTTGTTGTTGTTATTTTTGTGTTTTTCCTTGGAGTAAGGCTGCGTGCCGGAGAGAACTAATAGCAGACGGAATAAAGCGTGCCAGCCCTACAAGGAAGAGTAGGAGGCAGGAATTTAAAATGTGCTGGCGTCAGAGCCAGCTGTAGCATTGCTAGGATGGAACAAAGGGTTAGAAAAAGGGTGGGATATTGTACTTCTTGTGGGGTTTTATTTTTCCCGTGGGCTTTTTAAAATTTAACACGATGAAAGAAAATCCCTTAATTAGCCTAGAGCAGGGGTCAGCAACCCGCGGCTCCGGAGCCGCATGTGGCTCTTTCATCCCTCGGCTGCGGCTCCCTGTTGCCAGTCGGCTCCACAATTGATCAGGCTTTCGGTTAGGACAGGTAGAGGAAAAAGGATGCCGTGCTAGGAGGAGACTCTATGGTGGGAGAAGTGGACTTCCGGTTGGCTCCAGAATTGAACATGGGGGCTTCCATTTAGGATCTTTGTGGCTCCTTGAGTGTTTAAGGTTGCCGACCCCTGGCCTTCCTAGCAAGGAAAGAATAAATGATCATAAGTGATACTGGGCATTTGGATTCAGAAAACAGGGAAGAGGAGGAACAGCAGAAAATTATATTAAACCAGTATACCGGTAGTCCTTGACTTACCACCGTCTGTTTAGTGACCGTTGGAAGTTACAATGGACCGTTTTTCCCACTTATGACCATTGCAGCATCACTGCAATCAACATTCAAATACTTGGCAACTGACTCATATTTATGACGGCTGCAGAGTCCCGGGGTCATGTGATCCCCTTTTGCAACAAGGGCCAGTGTGGTACAGAGGCTGTCCCTGACTTACAACAGTTCATTTAGGGACCGTTTCAAAGTTACAACGGCGATGGGAAAAAAATGACTTATTGACCATTTTTCACACTTATGACCATTGCCGTATCCCCGTGCTCAAGTGATCAACATTCAGATGCTTGGCACCTGGCTCCTATTTATGACAGTTGCTTAGTGTCCCCTTTTGCGACCGTCTGATAAGCAAAGGCAATGGGGGAATGCCGGATTCACTTAATAACAATGTTGCTAGCTTAAACACTGCAGTGGTTCCCTTAACAGCTGCGGCAAGCAAGGTCGTAAAATGGGGCAGAATTCACTTAATCACTTAGTATTAGAGCCGCTTCACAAAACCCTAGTAAGACCACACCTGGAATACTGCAACCAGTTTTGGTCACCATATTACAAAAAAGATGTTGAGACTTTGGAAAAAGTTCAGAGAAGAGCAACTAAGATGATCAAAGGCCTGGAGACTAAAACATATGAAGAACGGCTGCAGGATTTGGGTCTGGCTAGTCTATTCCAGTATTTGAGGGGCTGCCCCAAAGAAGAGGGGGTCAAATTATTATCCAAAGCACCGGAGAGCAGGACAAGAAACAATGGTTGGAAACTAATCAGAGAGAGAAGCAACCTGGAAATTAAGGAGAAACTTCCTAACAGTGAGGACGATTAACCAGTGGTAACCAGAGGTTGTGGGTGCTTCATCACTGGAGGCTTTTAAGAAGAGACTGGGTAGTCATTTGTCTGAGATGGTATAAGGTCACCTGCTTGAGCAGGGGGCTGGACTAGAAGACCTCCAAGGTCCCTTCCAGCTCTATTCTATTCTATTCTATTCGAGCCGAGGTGGCGCAGTGGTTAAAATGCAGCACTGCAGTTCAGCAGTTCAGCTGTTCAAATCTCACCAGGCTCAAGGTTGACTCAGCCTTCCATCCTTCCGAGGTGGGTAAAATGAGGACCCAGATTGTTGGGGGCAAGAGGCTGAACTCTGTAAACCGCTTAGAGAGGGCTGTAAAGCACTATGAAGCGGTATATAAGTCTAAGTGCTATTGCTATTGCCCTTCCTTCCTTCCTTCCTTCCTTCCTTCCTTCCTTCCTTCCTTCCTTCCTTCCTTCCTTCCTTCCTTCCTTCCTTTCCTTCCTTCCTTCCTGTTGGCTCAGCCTTCCATCCTTCCGAGGTCAGTAAAATGAGGACCCAGATTGTTGGGGGCAATATGCTGAACTCTGTAAACCGCTTAGAGAGGGCTGTAAAGCACTATGAAGCGGCATATAAGCCTAAGTGCTATTGCTATTGCTATTGCTATTGCTATTGCTATTGCTATTGCTATTGCTATTGCTATTGCTATTCTATTCTATTCTATTCTATTCTATTCTATTCTATTCTATTCTATTCTATTCTATTCTATTTTCTGTTCTTATTCTTATTCTTATTCTTATTCTTATTTTATTCTATTCTGTCTCGCTTAGCAATAGAAATTTTGTGCTCCGTTGTGGTCGTAAGTCGAGGACCCTGCTTATGGATCTCACCCACAGTCTGGATCAGGTGCAATTTTTTTTTTGGAAGTCTTTGCAGATAGCCTGAGACGCTCGAGGCACGATTTAGTGGTTGCCAACAGAGATCGAGGAGGTGTGGGGGAAGGAGTTGTGTAGTTGGCTGCAAGCCATCCAGTTTGCATAATTCACCATTTGCTAATCGGTCCTAAGCGGCGTCTTGGTGGACGATCAAAAAGAAATACGCCGTTGGCAGGACACGGTGTGCCTCGCTTCAAAGCAGCATCTGAAATCTGGAAATCTCCGGATAGAAGTCCCCATCAGCTATTCCCAAGAAAGGCTGGGTTTTTCCTCCTTCTCTTTTGACGCTTTCATCTCTCATGCTGCCGAGTGAATTTTCTCTTTAACCCCACAGCGTCGGAGATGTCATCATTCCCCCGCGATTAACAATGGAACATTATCTTCCACCGTGTTCCTGCCATGTTTTGGGCCCTACCACTTTGGTGGGATGAGTGAGTCAACGGGAGGGAGCAGGGAAGAAAGAGCTGAAAAAACTGCCAGTTCGGTTTTGTGCAACGCTTAAAAGATCAACCTGAGACGCCTTGAAGAACCAAGCCGTCGGTTATTATTATTATTATTATTATTATTATTAGTGACATTTATATACCGCCTCACAGTGCAAGCACTCTCTAAGCGGTTTACACCAGTAAGCAATGTATATTTATATTGTCCCCAACAATCTGGGTCCTCATTTTACCTACCTCGGAAGGATGGAAGGCTGCGTCAACCTTGAGCCGGTGAGATTTGAACCGCTGACCTGCAGATCAGTGTCAGCTAAAGTGGCCTGCAGTACTGCCTCTAACCGCTGCACCACCTCGGCTCAAAAATCAATGGGGATTTTTCTCTTTCCTGAAAAGCATTTCTGACAAACACTTTAATCTTTCCTCCTTAAAAACATACTCAAGTTTGAGAATTTATTTATTTATTTATTTATTTATTTATTTATTTATTTATTTATTTATTTATTTATTTATTTATTTATTTATTTATTTATTTATTTATTTATTAGTGAGATTTATATACCGCCTCATAGTGCAAGCACTCTCTAAGCGGTTTACACCAGTAAGCAATGTATATTTATATTGTCCCCAACAATCTGGATCCTCATTTTACCTACCTCGGAAGGATGGAAGGCTGAGTCAACCTTGAGCCGGTGAGATTTGAACCGCTGACCTGCGGATCATAGTCAGCTAAAGTGGCCTGCAGTACCCCACTCTAACCGCTGCGCCACCTCGGCTCTTTGTTGAACTTTGTCGTCCGTGACTTACGACCACAGCTGAGAAACCCAACATTTCTGTCGCTAAGTGAGACACTGGTTCCGTGATAAATGTAGGTTTTCCCGTAAAACATAAATTCAACACAAAAATAGTTTGTGACGAAAGCGACTGCCTGTGAATGCTCCTGGATTGGGGCTGAAAGGCAAAAGTGGAAGCAGTATGCTCCGTCCCATATTTGGGTAGACCAGGTTGCCCTGATAAAAAACACTTAATCTCTCCCCTGGTATAGCCGCCAAAGCGAGGAGAGCTCATGGCTTAGAGCAGTGTTTCCCAACCTTGGCAACTTGAAGATGTCCGGACTTCAACTCCCAGAATTCCCCAGCCAGCATTCGCTGGCTGGGGAATTCTGGGAGTTGAAGTCCGGACATCTTCAAGTTGCCAAGGTTGGGAAACACTGGCTTAGAGGTTAATACATCCACCTAATATGCAAGTAGCCCGGGTTCGAATCCCAGAAAGGGTATGGCTAGCTGATGAGAGCTAAATAGCTTGAAATAGATCTATACTAGTCTCCCTTTGTTTCTTTGTCACTAAAATATACCCGTAGTTTTCGGAGAATAAGACACACCTTTCTCCCCCCTAAAAGAGGCTGAAAATTTGGGTGCGTCTTATACTCCGAATGTAGCTTTTTCCGAAGCTTTTTTTTCCAGCCCTAACGAGGTGCTAACGATCTTCCCGGCTTGTTTTCATTGCTATTCCCTCCAAAAAAGGTTTTTTCAGCCCTAACAAGGTGCTAACGATCTTCCCGGCTTGCAGGATTTTTTCATTCCTACTCCCTCCGAAGAAGTTTTTTTCCAGCCCTAAGTCTTTGCAGGCTTGTTTTCATTGCTATTCCCTCTGAAAAAGGTTTTTTAAGTCCTAACCAGGGGATAAAATAATGTGCTGAAGCTGAACAGACTAAGGACGCTAGCCAGATGAATACCTGGTAGGCAGATTCCCCCCCCCCTATTTTCCTCCCCAAAAACTTAGGTGCGTCTTATACTCCGGTGTGTCTTATACTCCGAAAAATACGGTAAATTCAACACAAAAAGAGTTTGTCACGAAAGCATCTGCCTACGAAGACTCCTGGATTGGGGCTGAAAGGCGAAAGCAGAAGCATTATAGACCAGGTTGCCCTGATAGACCGGTCTCACTGGAGAAAAAAAAACACTTAAACATTTGTTCAGTGAGTTTTGTCCCTTTTTTATGACCTTGGTTGCCACAGTTGTTAAGTGAACCACTGCCGTGGTTCAGTTCAGTTCGTAACACGCTTGTTTAGCCAATCAGGCTTCCCCATTGCCTTTGCTTGTCAGAAGGTCGCAAAAGGGGACACTGGCAACCGTCGTAAGTCTGAGTCGGTTGCCAAGCATCTGGATTTTGATCACCTGACCACGGGGAGGCTGCAATGGTCATAAGTGTGAAAAATGGTCACAAGTCTTTTTTTCCCCCCATCGCCGTTGAAGCTTTGAACAGTCCCTAAATGAACGGTTGTAAGTCAGGGACAACCTCTATACCACACTGGCCCTTGTGTGCACACACACACATACACGCAACAAAAAGGGGGGAGATTTAGTTCCTTCACTGTTGAGACTCTGTGTGTGTGTGTGTGTGTGTGTGTGTGTGTGTGTGTGTGTGTGTGTGTTTGCTCGCCCAGATTTGAAATGTATTGATTGATCAGGGATTCTGTAGCTTCTGTTTCTTCTCTCTCTGCCAAATGTATCCAGCCGGGCGGTTAATTGCTGCTTTGCAATTTGCCAATGAACTTAGCAAAATGCAAAATGTCATTTTCAGGAAATGCCAATCCGCCAAAGGTCTTCCTGTCCTCCCTCTGTCGCATTTCCCCCCCTCCCTAATTGCCCCCCAAAGCCATCTGACCTTTGAAAGCCACCGCTTAGTAAACCCGCTCACTTCGTCGGTCTCGGGGGTAGGCTGGTGTGGAAACATAGCAAGGGCTCTGTCTGAATGCCCCAGAATGGATGGAAGGGTGTTCTGGAGTTAACAGTTTGGACCTGCCCACCGGGTCAAAGTTACGGTCAGAATTAGCAGTGGTCCCATCTCCTTGACATGATTTGCTCTGAAGGGTGGAGAATAGAATAGAATAGAATAGAATAGAAGAGAAGAGAAAGAGAAGAGAAGAGAAGAGAAGAGAAGAGAAGAGAAGAGAAGAGAAGAGAAGAGAAGAGAGACTAGACTAGACTAGAAGAGGAGAAGAGAAGAGAAGAGAGAAGAGAAGAGAAGAGAAGGAAGAGAAGAGAAAGAGAAGAGAAGAGAAGAGAGAGGAGAGAGGAGAGAAGAGAAGAGGAGAGGAGAGGAGAGAAGAGGACAGAAGAGGAGAGAGAAGAGAAGAGAAGAGAAGAGAAGAGAAGAGAAGAGAAGAGAAGAGAAGAGAAGAGAAGAGAAGAGAAGAGAAGAGAGACTAGAATAGAGTAGAATAGAAGAGAAGAGAAGAGAAGAGAATAGAAGAGAAGAGAAGAGAAGAGAAGAGAGACTAGACTAGACTAGACTAGAAGAGAGAAGAGAAGAGAGAAGAGAAGAGAAGAGAAGAGAAGAGAAGAGAAGAGAAGAGAAGAGAAGAGAGACTAGAATAGAGTAGAAGAGAAGAGAAGAGAAGAGAATAGAAGAGAAGAGAAGAGAAGAGAAGAGAAGAGAAGAGAAGAGAGACTAGACTAGACTAGACTAGAAGAGAGAAGAGAAGAGAGAGAGAAGAGAAGAGAAGAGAAGAGAAGAGAAGAGAAGAGAAGAGAAGAGAAGAGAGACTAGACTAGACTAGACTAGAAGAGAGAAGAGAAGAGAAGAGAAGAGAAGAGAGAGAAGAGAAGAGAAGAGAAGAGAAGAGAAGAGAAGAGAGGAAGAGAAGAGAGACTAGACTAGACTAGACTAGAAGAGAGAAGAGAAGAGAAGAGAGAAGAGAAGAGAAGAGAAGAGAAGAGAAGAGAAGAGAAGAGAAGAGAGACTAGAATAGAGTAGAATAGAAGAGAAGAGAAGAGAAGAGAAGAGAAGAGAAGAGAAGAGAAGAGAAGAGAAGAGAAGAGAAGAGAAGAGAAGAGAGACTAGAATAGAGTAGAATAGAAGAGAGAAGAGAAGAGAATAGAAGAGAAGAGAAGAGAAGAGAAGAAGAGAAGAGAAGAGAAGAGACTAGACTAGACTAGACTAGAAGAGAGAAGAGAAGAGAAGAGAGAAGAGAAGAGAAGGAAGAGAAGAGAAGAGAAGAGAAGAGAAGAGAGAGGAGAGAGGAGAGAAGAGAAGAGGAGAGGAGAGAAGAGGACAGAAGAGGAGAGAGAAGAGAGAAGAGAAGAGAAGAGAAGAGAGAGAGAGAGAAGAGAAGAGAAGAGAAGAGAAGAGAAGAGAAGAGAAGAGAGACTAGAATAGAGTAGAAGAGAAGAGAAGAGAAGAGAAGAGAAGAGAAGAGAAGAGAAGAGAAGAGAAGAGAAGAGAGACTAGACTAGACTAGACTAGAAGAGAGAAGAGAAGAGAGAAGAGAAGAGAAGAGAAGAGAAGAGAAGAGAAGAGAAGAGAGAGAGGAGAGAGGAGAGAAGAGAAGAGAAGAGGAGAGGAGAGAAGAGGACAGAAGAGGAGAGAGAAGAGAAGAGAAGAGAAGAGAAGAGAAGAGAAGAGAAGAGAAGAGAAGAGGAAGAGAAGAGAAGAGAAGAGAAGAGAGACTAGAATAGAGTAGAATAGAAGAGAAGAGAAGAGGAGAGGAGAGGAGAGAAGAGGACAGAAGAGGAGAGAGAAGAGAAGAGAGACTAGAATAGAGTAGAATAGAAGAGAAGAGAAGAGAAGAGAATAGAAGAGAAGAGAAGAGAAGAGAAGAGAAGAGAAGAGAAGAGAAGAGAAGAGAGACTAGACTAGACTAGACTAGAAGAGAGAAGAGAAGAGAGAAGAGAAGAGAAGAGAAGAGAAGAGAAGAGAGAGGAGAGAGGAGAGAAGAGAAGAGAAGAGGAGAGGAGAGAAGAGGACAGAAGAGGAGAGAGAAGGAGAAGAAGAGAAGAGAAGGAAGAGAAGAGAAGGAGAAGAGAAGAGAAGAGAAGAGAAGAGAAGAGAAGAGAGACTAGAATAGAGTAGAATAGAAGAGAAGAGAAGAGGAGAGGAGAGGAGAGAAGAGGACAGAAGAGGAGAGAGAAGAGAGAGAGACTAGAATAGAGTAGAATAGAAGAGAAGAGAAGAGAAGAGAATAGAAGAGAGAGAAGAGAAGAGAAGAGAAGAGAAGAGAAGAGAAGAGAAGAGAGACTAGACTAGACTAGACTAGAAGAGAGAAGAGAAGAGAGAAGAGAAGAGAAGAGAAGAGAAGAGAAGAGAGAGGAGAGAGGAGAGAAGAGAAGAGAAGAGGAGAGGAGAGAAGAGGACAGAAGAGGAGAGAGAAGAGAAGAGAAGAGAAGAAGAGAGAGAAGAGAAGAGGAAGAGAAGAGAAGAGAAGAGAAGAGAAGAGAAGAAGAGAGACTAGAATAGAGTAGAATAGAAGAGAAGAGAAGAGAGAGGAGAGGAGAGAAGAGGACAGAAGAGGAGAGAGAGAGAAGAGAAGAGAAGAGAGAGAAGAAGAGAAGAGAAGAGAAGAGAAGAGAAGAGAAGAGAAGAGAAGAGAAGAGAAGAGAAGAGAAGAGAAGAGAAGAGAGACTAGAATAGAGTAGAATAGAGAGAAGAGAAGAGAAGAGAGAAGAGAAGAGAAGAGAAGAGAAGAGACTAGACTAGACTAGACTAGAAGAGAGAAGAGAGAGAGAGAGAAGAGAAGAGAAGAGAAGAGAAGAGAGAGAAGAGAAGAGAAGAGAGAGAGATAGAATAGAGTAGAAGAGAAGAGAAGAGAAGAGAAGAGAAGAGAGAGAAGAGAAGAGAAGAGAAGAGAAGAGAAGAGAAGAGAGACTAGACTAGACTAGGACTAGAAGAGAGAAGAGAAGAGAAGAGAGAAGAGAAGAGAAAGAGAAGAGAAGAGAAGAGAAGAGAGAGGAGAGAGGAGAGAAGAGAAGAGAAGAGGAGAGGAGAGAAGAGGACAGAAGAGGAGAGAGAAGGAAGAGAAGAGAAGAGAAGAGAGAAGAAGAGAAGAGAAGAGAAGAGAAGAGAAGAGAAGAGAAGAGAAGAGAAGAGAGACTAGATAGAGTAATAGAATAGAAGAGAAGAGAAGAGAAGAGAAAGAGAAAGAGGAAGAGAAGAGAGAGAAGAGGAAGAAAGAAGAGAAGAGAAAGAGACTAGACTAGACTAGACTAGAAGAGAGAAGAGAAGAGAGAAGAGAAGAGAGAGAGAAGAGAAGAGAAGAGAAGAGAGAGGAGAGAGGAGAGAAGAGAAGAGAAGAGGAGAGGAGAGGAAGAGGAAAGAAGAGGAGAGAGAAGAGAAGAGAAGAGAAAGAGAAGAGAAGAGAAGAGAGAAGAGAAGAGAAGAGAAGAGAGAAGAGAAGAGAAGAGAAGAGAAGAGAAGAGAGACTAGAATAGAGTAGAATAGAAGAGAAAGAAGAGGAGAGGAGAGGAGAGAGAGGACAGAAGAGGAGAGAGAAGAGAAGAGAGACTAGAATAGAGTAGAATAGAAGAGAAGAGAAGAGAAGAGAAGAGAAGAGAAGAGAAAGAGAAAGAGAAGAGAAGAGAAGAGAAGAGAAGAGAGACTAGACTAGACTAGACTAGAAGAGAGAAGAGAAGAGAAGAGAAGAGAAGAAGAGAAGAGAAAGAGAAGAGAAGAGAGAGAGAGGAGAGAGGAGAGAAGAGAAGAGAAGAGGAGAGGAGAGAAGAGGACAGAAGAGGAGAGAGAAGAGAAGAGAAGAGAAGAGAAGAGAAGAGAAGAGAAGAGAAGAGAAGAGAAGAGAAGAGAAGAGAAGAGAGACTAGAATAGAGTAGAATAGAAGAGAAGAGAAGAGAAGAGGAGAGGAGAGGAGAGGACAGAAGAGAGAGAAGAGAAGAGAAGAGAAGAGAAGAGAAGAGAAGAGAAGAGAAGAGAAGAGAAGAGAAGAGAAGAGAAGAGAAGAGAGAGAGACTAGAATAGAGTAGAATAGAAGAGAAGAGAAGAGAAGAGGAGAGGAGAGAAGAGGACAGAAGAGAGAGAGAAGAGAAGAGAAGAGAAGAGAAGAGAAAGAAGAGAAGAGAAGAGAAGAGAAGAGAAGAGGAGAGGAGAGGAGAGGAGAGGAGAGAAGAGGACAGAAGAGGAGAGAGAAGAGAAGAGAAGAGAAGAGAAGAGAAGAGAAGAGAAGAGGAAGAGAAGAGAAGAGAAGAGAAGAGAAGAGAAGAGAGACTAGAATAGAGTAGAATAGAAGAGAAGAGAAGAGAAGAGAGAGAGAAGAGAAGAGAAGAGAAGAGAAGAGAGACTAGACTAGACTAGACTAGAAGAGAGAAGAGAAGAGAGAAGAGAAGAGAAGAGAAGAGAGGAAGAGAAGAGAAGAGAAGAGAAGAGAAGAGAAGAGAAGAGAGACTAGAATAGAGTAGAAGAGAAGAGAGAGAAGAGAAGAGAGAGAAGAGAAGAGGAAGAGAAGAGGAAGAGAAGAGAAGAGAAGAGAAGAGAAGAGAGACTAGACTAGACTAGACTAGAAGAGAGAAGAGAAGAGAGAAGAGAAGAGAAGAGAAGAGAGACTAGACTAGACTAGACTAGAAGAGAGAAGAGAGAGAAGAGAGAGAAGAGAAGAGAAGAGAGAAGAGAAGAGACAATAGAGAAGAGAAGAGAAGAGAAGAGAAGAGAAGAGAAGAGAAGAGAAGAGAAGAGAAGAGAAGAGAAGAGAAGAGAGACTAGAATAGAGTAGAATAGAGAAGAGAAGAGAAAATAGAGAAGAGATGAGATGAGAAGAGAGAAAATAGAAGAGAGAATAGAGAATAGAATAGAATAGAATAAGAGAGAGAGAGTAGAGAAGAGAATAGAAGAGAAGAGAAAATAGAGAAGAGATGAGATGAGAAGAGAGAAAATAGAATAGAGAAGAGAGATAGAATAGAATAGAATAGAATAGAATAGAATAGAATAGAATAGAATAGAATAGAATAGAATAGAATAGAAATAGAATAGGAGCTGGAAGGGACCTTGGAGGTCTTCTAGTCCAGCCCCTCTGCTCAAGCAGGAGAACCCTGTCAACCATCTCAGACAAGTGGCTGTCCAAGTCTCTTCTTAAAAACCTCCAGTGTTGGAGCGCCACAACTTTGCTGGAGGGAAGCCTGTTCACTGGATGAATTGTCCTCACTGTCAGGAAGTTTCTCCTTAGTTCTAGGTTGTTTCTCTCCTTGATTAGTTTCATCCGATTGTTTCTTGTCGCTGCCTTCAGGTGCTTTGGAAAGTACATTACCCCTCTTCTTTGTGGCAAGCCCCTGAAATACGGAACAGCTGCTATCACACACCCTTGAAAACAAAGATTCGTTCTATTGGAAATAGATCTAGAGACCCTAG
>JALIGW010000048.1:4165147-4200147 GCA_023053685.1 Diadophis punctatus similis
ATTTCCTAGGATATTTCATTTTTTCTAGGAGAGGGGTGGGTGCTAACTTCCTACACCTGCAAGGTTCCTTCCAACTCTGTTATTCTGTTCTGTTATCAGATATGGACCCCACAGCCCCCAGAGGGACGCTGAGTGGCTTTCTCTAGCCCAGTCCTGAAAGCCAAGTTCTTCTCAGCAATGTTATTCATAACCCATGTCGCCCTAGACAGCCGGTCTCAAGTTATAAAGCTGAGACCGCTTGATGCTAACGTAATTAAGCCTCCAACATTGCTGGAGACACAAGCATTTCCTTAAAAGCTTCTCCGATGATAAATATGCTAAATGTATGGTGGAAATTGAGTCTTAATGTTTCTAACCCAAGCTTCAGAACATTGACCTCACTCCTTCTCTAGGTTGTCTCCAGGACTGTTCACCACGGCCGAAGAACCTTAGTCCCCTGATGGTTTCAAACCACTCTATGTTCCTCAAGCTTTCAACCTCTCTAAGAAGATGACCATTCAGGGCAGAGATGATGGTCAGAGTAACCCGGATTGTCTCCTAGAGGGGCTTGTGAATTTGTGACACTGCAGTGGGCACTCTCTCCTTCAAAGTTGAGACGTCTATGAATGATGAGATCCTAACTACCAGCTCGCAATGGAGCCTGATGGAGCTATTTGGGGGTTGACTTTCTCTTCTGTCCATCGAAGAGAGTTTGTGCTTGACTCTAAAACAGCAGTTCCCAACCTGGGGGTGGCGACCCCTTTGGGGGTCAAACGATAATTTCCCAGGGGTCGCCCCGGCATCCTCAGCTCCCCCCCACTGCCACAAGCCTGGCCATATTGCGCCCCACAACCTGCGCCCCCCACTGCGACCCACCCCGCCGCCGCCATTTGGGTTCTTTTACCCTCTGCGCATGCGCAAAGCGTTCTGCGCATGTGCAGAGGGTAAAAGAACCCAAATGGCGGCGTCCGGGCGAAGTCTCCAGATCCGGGCGAGGTCTCCGCTCGCTTCGTGTGTTGCCTTTGGGAGCTTTTCGAGCCCCGTCACGAAAGGTGTGCGCGACTTTGGCAGGGCCGGGACAGGCAGCTGCCCGGAGAGAGACATCGCCTTTGCCCCGAATGCTACAGGTAGACGGGAGAGGACTCTGCGAAGGGATGGCTCTCTCAGGGCAGCCGCCTGTCCCGGCCCCACCAAAGTCGCGCACACCTTTCGGGACGGGGCTCGAAAAGCTCCCAGAGGCAACATGCGAAGCGAGCGGAGACCTCGCCCGGATCTGGAGACTTTGCCCGGATGCCGCCATTTGGGTTCTTTTACCCTCTGCGCATGTGCAGAACACTTTGCGCATGCGCAGAGGGTAAAAGAACCCAAATGGCAGCGGTGGGGTGGGTCGCGGCATTAGGAAGGTTGGGAACCACTGCTCTAAAAGTACCTTCTGCCACCTAGTCAATTGGGTGATGTTTAATCATGGCTTATTGAGAGGCTGAGCTCAGAGAACAGGGCCTCCACCATCTGACGCAAAGGTGATTGTGGGGTCCTTGGACCCAGATATCCCACTTTATCCCATATAAGAGGCTGGACTTTTTCCTAACCCAGATGAATTCCCCTTATATCTCAGTTTGTACAATAAACTGAAATGTAAAACCACAATGCAACACCTCCACCTAGTGGCCAAATGCAGTACTGAAACCCGCATCAAAAGCTGTAAACTGGTATTCTTTCTCACCTCTCCCTCCTCTCTTCTCTCTCTTCCTTTCCTTTCTCACTTCTTTTTCTCTTCCCTTTCTTTTTCTCACTTCTCTCTCCTCTCTCCCTCATTTCTCTTCCTTCTCTCTTTCTCTCCCTTTCTTTTTTCTCTTCCTTCTCTTTCTTTCCCCTTTCTTTTCTCACTTCTTTCTTCTTCTTTCTCACTTCTCTTCTCTCTTCTCACTTCTCTCCCTCCTCCTTTCTCTATTCTCTCTCCCTCCTCTTTCTCACTTCTCTCTCTCTCCCTCCTCTCTCTCTTTTCTCTTTTCTCTCTCCTCCCTCTCTCCACTATTGGGACCAGAACTTTTGTTGCTAAGCAAGGACATTGTTAGGTGAGTCACACCCAATTTTACCACCAATATGCCATGTTGTTAAGTGAAACTGCAGTTGTTAAGTGAATCACACAGTCATTAAGTGAATCCAGCTTGTCATGTTGACTTTGCTTGTAGGAAAGCAGGGGGCAAAGTCGTAGACAGTGACTTCGGGATGCTGCAAACGGTTGTACATATATGCCAGTTTGCCAAGTGCCTGAATGTTGATCACAGGACTGTGGGGATGACCGCTAGTCCACATAAGCGTGAAGACCAGTCGTAAGTCGGGGAATACCTGCATTTTTAGAGATTTCTGGTAACTCCCCATGGACCTTTTGCTGCAAGGGTGACCATTTCTGGATTGCGCGTAGATAAAACTCAGACTAAGTGGAGAAGGTTTTTTTATTTTAATTTATTTGCAATTTTTAAAAGAGGTGAAAAGTTATATTAGCTTGTGCTCAGTGTGATGAAGGTGGAAGCTGGTTTTTAAAATTATTATTATTCTCTTTGTTGCCTTTCTCTCATCGTTTTTCTTTTCCTTTTCTTTTTCTGCACCTTCCAAATGTTTGTTTTACTAGTTTAGTTTGTATTAGTCTTTGTTATGTTTTTTTTTAAAAAGGTGAATAAAATAATTTGCTTCCTTTTTTAAAAAAGAGAAGGTGCTTGCTGAAAAAGGCAGAATGAACTTTGGGGGTGCTGGGGTCTCCCCTGGAAGGAGATTCACGTGTTGGGTTTCAAGTGCTCACAGCGAAAATGTTTGTTCCCTGTGCAAAGACACACACACACACACACACACACACCCCTGCCCCACTGTCTATTTCCAGCTGCCTTGTCTGGATATTGTGCTGGTGCTTCTAAATACTGATATATTGTTGGAGAAAACTGATTTATGTGTCCAGGCCCAGACCAACCAGGAACAGATCATCTGCATCCACAAATTTGCACTGGGTTGATTTTGTCCTCGTGTGTGCTGCACGGAGCCAGAATTGAACGACCGCTTGTGCAGCTGTGCGCGAGCAAGCGCTCGCGTCAAATAGGGAAAGAGGCTACAAATAAAGGATCTTTTACAGACACAACAATCGGACAGCTCTGTGAACGGCCCCATAGGTAAAGGGAATGTGAGAATGGCCTTGTGAGAAAAGGACCCAGAGACACTGCCAAGGGGATGGTCAGATAAGGGACTGCTGAGCCCTCAGCTGCATAATGGGTGGAGGATGAGGATTAGAAGGAACCCTCCCTAGTTTCTCAAGCTGTAAAGCATGTGAATATAATGGCGTGTGGGAAAGGCCTTGGAAGACAGGGCCAACAGACGCTGCCAGGGGGATGGTCAGATAAGAGACTGCTTAGCCCACAGCTGCATAACGGGTGGAGAATGAGGATTACAAGTGACCCTCCCTAGTTTCTCATCCTTTAAAGGAGACGGCTGTAATAGTATGTGGGAAAGATCTAGGGAGAAAAGATGTGTAGGAGACGACCAGGCTGAACCTGAGGGAGAGGGGTCAAACACGTCCTCAGTCATGAGTCCCCGCGTGCCCACAAGAGATGTAAGTCCAGCCCACCTTGAATTCCTTTCTTAACTTCTCCTTGACCGTTAGTAGCTCAGGTTGTTGTAGAGAGCTTAAGCTTGCAATAAATCATTACACTCATTTGAACTTGCTTGAATCTCCCGATTTTCCTGGTGCCTGAGAAGATTCCGCCAAGGGAAAAGTTAGATAACAGCCTGCTTAGCCCACAGATGGATAATTGGGTGGAGAAAGAAGCTCAGAAGAGGTCCTCCCAAATTTCTCAGGGTGCAAAGGAGACGGCGGGAGAATTGTGCTTTCAGACTTGCAAGTTTCTGTTGATGTAGCCTTACAAGAAAGTAAAATTAACTCGTGTGGTTGCATTTCCTGTCTGTTTTATACAGTAAGGCTGACAGTGGGTGATCCCCTTTAAGAAGGATCAAAGGACTTTCTAGGGACGAGAAGATGGAAACGATCCAGCAAAGGGAGGGGATAGATTGGAGTCTTTTGCTTGGCTGCTCCAAGGGTTCTCCATCAGTCCTCCAACTCCGAGGTTGCCGTTGAGGTTCTTCAAGTCTTGGCATGAGGAAAAACAACCTGGAGTAGGCTGGCTGCTTGGGGAAGGGGTCCCCAACTCCTTCCCAGAAGCAACACTGGGTTTCCAATGGGGTAATCGGTTCCCTTTCATTCCCCCGCCCCAGGGCTGCAAGTAAGCAGGCTTGATAAAACAAAAGAACTTGAGATCCTTCACAAGAAGGAACTGAGGCTTATCAGGTATTACTGCTATTGTGAGCTGTGATTGTTGGGTCTTCCTGCAGAAGTGGGCTTGTTTCCGAAGCTTCCAGGCGATCGGGTGTTTGCAAAGTCCTTGTTGCCGCCTTTCTCTAAAACGAAGGAGAAGTTAAGTTAGAATTTGCACGGTCGTGAAATATGTGAGGTTGGCTTGATTCCTCAGATGAGCCAACTTCCTTTTCTGACCTCGCATCCTTTTCAGACATTCTACGAACCAGGAGGCTGGCCTGGTTCCTCTGCAACTGAATCCTGTGGTTTAGCCTAACCTGGTGTCCTTCAGAGATAATGGAACAAACCAAGATCGTCCCCCCATCACTGTTAAAAACCGCAGCATCAAGTTCTCTGCACGAGTCTCCGGGTTGGAGAAGAGGATCTAACGTGATGCACCTGAATCTCACTGCCTGTTGTTTAATTAAATAAATCAAACCAAATCAAATTGGTTTAATTATGGTCAAGGAATTTGATTGGATTCAAACAAGCCATGGTTTGAATCTGGTTTGCGTCTATAAACCACTGTTTTATGGTTATATCAATATTGATCACCTAATTATCTAATATATTGATGTATTATATATTGTCTAATATATTATAATATATATTATATATTATTACTGTATATATAATAATATATAATAATATTGATTATCTAATATCTAAATTGATCATCTTTCTGATCGACAAGCTCAGCGTCTTAGCCACTGAGCCACCACGTCCCCTCTACAGAGGAAGCCAAAATTTATTTTCTGTTTAGAGAAACGGGGCAAACAGACCAGCTTTGAGTGTGGTGAGGCCACACTTTGGCCAAGCAGCCAACGTGATGACTCTCCCAATCTTTCCTTTCCTGGTTTCTTTTGTCAACAATCCCTTATTCTTTTGAATAAGGTAGTAAACACACAGCAATGTGTCCTTTGCTCTCACAGGTTTAAGAAATATGCCAAGTGGACCAGCATCGAAAGTTCTCCGTCTGATGCAACACAGAACAATCACTTTGGGTTGTTAATAAAGCCTTTAGACTTATATACCGCTTCACAGTGCTTTACAGCCCTCTCTTAGTGGTTTACAGAGTCAGCCTCTTTTGCCCCCAACAATCAGGGTCTCCTCGTTTTACCCACCTCGGAAGGACCGAAGGCTGAGTCAACCTTGAGCCGGTCAGGATCGAACTGCTGGCAGTTGGTAGAATTAGCCTGCTGTACTGCATTCTAACCACTACGACTCCATAAAGGAAAGTATTTGTAGCTCGGGAGTTAAAATGAGGGATTTTTGAGGCTCTCTGAGCTTGGTTGTTTTCTTGCAGATGTTTCATGACCCAACTAAGTAATTAATTTAATTTAATTTATTGTATTTATGCGGTAACATCATCAACGGAGGAGAAGGAGAAGGAGGACTACTGTGGGGCCCTTGGTGTTCTCTGAGCTTGGTTGCTTTCTTGCAGACGTTTCATGACCCAGCTAGGTAGCATTATCAGTGCTAGTTTGGGTCTGCACGAAAACAACCAAGCTCAGAGAGCACCAAGGACCCCACCGTCATTGTCCTCCTCCTCCTCCTCCTCCTCCTCCTCCTCCTCCTCCTCCTCCTCCTCCTCCTCCTGCCATTGATGATATTACCTAGCTGGATCATGAAATGTCTGCAAGAAAACCACCAACCTCAGAGAGCACCAACGATCCTTCTGGGTTGTCAACCTGCCGGGTTTCCATTCTGAAGATTCAAAGCCCTCCACCACGGGCAGAAGACTGTGGCTAAAGCACAACCCTTCTTTTCAATTTCCAGAATCCTTATCAACTCCCTGCCACAAGATTATTCCAGATGCTACATTTAGGGAGTGCAAGAAGTCCTCTGTTTATGACCATCACCGAGCCCAAAATTGCCACCGTAAGTCATGCTGGGTCATTAAGCGAGTCACTGGTTTTATAACCTTTTTCCAGCGGCCGTCAAGTGAATGCCATAGTAATTACCATATTTTTGGAGTATAAGACGCACCTTTTTGCCCCCAAAAAGAGGGTGAAAACTTGGGTGCGTCTTATACATCGAATGTAGCCCCACCCAGCTACCCCCACCCTTTTGTCTCTGCCTCCCATCAATTTACCTCTTTGCAGCAAACAGCCAGAGCCCGATTAGCACAAGCAGGTCAGAATCAGCCTCCCAACACACAGCTGAGAGGCTGCATGGCCAGGTGCTAAAATGAAAGTGAAACTAAAGCTGCATGGAGGCAAATTGGGGAGGTGGACTGCTGTCAAGGAGGTAAGGCAATAACTATAAATGTCTATAGAATGTTCAAATTATTAGACTTATTTTTTAAAGACTGATTTATTATTGTTCTAGACAACTTAACAAAATGAAGAAGCTTTTTAAAATAAATGCTTGATCTGAAGAGGCCCAGTGCTTTTGTATCTTCTTTTAAATAGCAGAATACTATACTTCTCAGTCTTATTTATTGATTCTTATTATTCTTATATCTGCTTTAGTGTACTGGAAAGAAGCAGAAATATTCCTCAGAAGTATTTACTTTTTTAAAAGAAGAAAACATAGTATGGATGTTTATAACTCTTCTCTCCGACATTTGCAAATCTACTTACAGTATTTTCTTTTAGCAGCCACTGCAGTGTCTGATAATTTTGAGAACTAGACAACTAACTATCTAAATAGCAGCATGTTTATGGCAGTTTTAATCAGAATGAAGTTCCTTTTAGTGAAAAAAAAGAACCATAGGAAAGTTCTCCTTTCCTTGTCTCTCAAGGTCCCTGTCAAGGTCCCTATATCTAGGCATAATTTAGTGAAAAAGATATCCTAAATAAATCTTTTGCTTGTTTGAATTACTTTCATGTGGGATGACCAGATGATAAGTAGGATATACCTGCTGAAATTCCTTTTGCTTATCACTTTTGGGCTTGTTTTACTTCTGCCCACTGTAAGTAGAAGACTTTTAATGGGCTTTGCATAGAAAACATTTTTTCCCTTGTTTTCCTCCCCCAAAACTAAGGTGCCTGTCTTATATTCCGGTGCGTCTTATACTCCGAAAAATACGGTAAGCAAACCTCATCTGAAATGGATGTGGGTTTTTTTGGCTTTTGTTTTTCCAAAAATCAGCTGGTATCTAGCAAAAACAACAACAAAAAAACAAAAAACCAACCCTCACAAAACATTGTAAATCTTGGGTCATGAGACGGCGGGATGCTGCAATTAGCTGAAAATGCAGCCAAAAGGTGATCATGGGACTGTCAGAACTTCGAATCTGAGTCGTAAGCAGCTTCGGGGAAGGCCACTGGTAACTTGGAATGGTCGTAAATCGAGGATTTTCTGTATTTTCCTTCTTTCTGATTGGGGGAAAGTCACTCAGAGGTCACTGAGTGAGTTGGGGGGGGGGCTTCAGCTTGACAGATACCCATCCTACGAAATGCCATATACTGCTTTTTAGAAAGAGGTTCAACGGAAGGTTAGTCAGGTGCCGAGAGTCACGCCATTCGAGGCTTAGCGAAGCAACGAACTCCAAAGACGGATCGATTCTCCCAATCTTTTCATTGGTCTGTATCAAAAGACAGGGTGGGGTGGGGAGGGGAGAAGTCACAGCGGATTAAGTGGGTTATTATATGAGTGGGGCGATGATAAAGTTAGGAGGGGGCACATTAAAAAGCAGAAGCCGTTGGCTAAGATTAAGACGAAACATTTTTTAAAAGCAGCGAGCCATTCCAGCAGCCATTTTAAAACCCGAGGAGGTTTTAAAAGTGAGTCAAGCTACGTTTTGTTGTTAAACCGCGAATTTGACGTTACCTTTTGTTTTTTTGTTTGGTTTTTTTTTTTCAGATCGCCGCCTACAATTGCATCTCCATCCATTGCAAGGTGGCTTTTTTCCTGGAGGCAGGGATTGCCCCTCTAGGTCCTGGGTTTTTATTACTACGCCAAAATAAAAAGCTTTTTTCCTAGAAAATAATTAGCCTGGTTTAAAACAGTTTAGATTAGTTTTATAAGGACATTTATGTTACTGATTGATTGAAGGGAGGAAGGAAGCTGTGGTTTAACGGTTTGATCGATTAGATTATGTTCTTTTAAAATTAACTTTAGGAGGTCAGTTGAATTGTTTCTAATTTAAGCACATTTAAACATTTAGGTTTATCATTTTAAAGTATGATTTAAAAGTGATTCAGAAGCAAGTTATCATTAGACCGGAGGGGGGGGTGCGACATATTTTCAGTCTTTTGAGTGCCCGGGTGGGTGGGCTGAAAGCCATGCTACAAAAACAACAAGGCGTACACAAACACACATAATTAAAGTTGACAAACGTTGCTAGTATTGTGAAAAGATTCCTGTAACATTCAACAGATGAGTTAGGGAAGCTTGTAAATGTTTGTTTCGAGCAATGCGAGAGAGATCAGAAGAGAATAATTCTCTGCTAGACATCTATATTTTTTCAACGTGATCCATTGAAGGATCTCTTACCAAAGGACCGTGATACCCATTAATCTGTATGGCAACCGACTGATCCTTTTGCCCTGCAAGATTCAACGTCTGTTGAGGAAGTAAACAGATCCAACGTGAAATACCACAAGATAATAAGGTTTAAAAAGTTTGTTTTGCTTTTTAACCTGTCTTCCCATCTAGCGTCGAAATAGTAGCCAGGTAGCCAGATTTAATCGGAAAAGATTCAGAAACCTGCAGGAAACCTCAGAAAGCTTTAATCATCCTCTTTTAAAGACCCCATAATCCCTTGCTGGGCGGAGTCTGGGCAACTGAATGGAGCTGAGTGTCTACTGGCCGGATGCCCTTCCTGTCGCCAATGCGGAGTTTTGTTCAGCAGAGATATTCTCATCGGTGCCCAGAGAGAGAAATACCTGCCTCTACATAGGATCGAACTCGCAGCCTCCTGATTGTGAGGTGAGAGCTCCACCTCTAGACCAGTGTTTCCCAACCTTAGCAACTTGAAGATGTCTGGACTTCAACTCCCAGAATTCCCTAGCCAGTGAATGCTGGTTGGGGAATTCTGGGAGTTGAAGTCCAGACATCTTCAAGTTGCCAAGGTTGGGAAACACTGCTCTAGACCACCACACCACTCCTCATAAAGCTTTAATGCCCAACCCAAAACATTCTGTGACTGGACTGTGCAGGAAGGATGGGGTCTCCTTTTCCAAAAAGCCCAGGGCATGCCACCACAATAAGAATAGAACAACAGAGTTGGAAGGGACCTTGGAGGTCGTCTAGTCCAACCCCCTGCTTAGGCAGGAAACCCTACACCACTTCAGACAAATGGTTATCCAATCTCTTCTTAAAAACTTCCAGTGTTGGAGCATTTACAACTTCTGGAGGCAAGTTCTTCCACGGATTGATTGTCCTAACTGTCAGGAAATTTCTCCTTAGTTCTAGGTTGCTTCTCTCCTTGATTAGTTTCCACCCATTGCTTCTTGTTCTACCCTCAGGTGCTTTGGAGTATAGCTTGACTCCCTCTTCGTTGTGGCAGCCTCTGACATATGAATGGGGTGGGGATGAAAAGAATGAAAAAAAGCAAAGAACAAACTTCCAGAATGGAAGCGAGACCTTTTTCAACCAACGAACTGCTGAAGTGAGGTTGCTCCATTGCAGAATAGAGAATAACAGAGTTGGAAGGGACCTGGGAGGTCTTCTAGTCCGACTTCCCCCCCTCCCCGCCCCCCCGCCGAAGGATTTGCACACTGTTGTCTCAGCCTCATGGGAGGTCGGATGCGACCGGGGGTTCCTTGAGATCATTAGACACACCTTGTGACTTTGGGGACTCGCCACTTCCAAAGAAATAGGAGGAGAGGTTGAGAAACACCACCTTAAATCAATTTTGGGTTTTACTGATTAAATGGATTTGTTGTTATGGAAATGGCTAGTTTATATCATTATGGAAAAGAAAAAAAAATAGAGGTTCGATGTTAAAGCTTTATTCTTCTGCAACAGAGGGAGTTGCAAGTCAGTGCTTCTTCTCTTTTTTTCTCTTCTCTTTTCTCTTCCCCTTCTCTTCTCCTTCTCCTTCTCTTCTCTTCCCCTTCTCCTCACTTTTCTTTCCCCTTCCACTCCCACTGTGTCAGTAGTGGGTTCTAAAACCCGTTGCTACCGGTGCGCGCATGCGCGCAACGCTTCTGCGCATGCGTACAAGCGTCCTGGGCGCGTGGGCGGAGCCTCCCACTACCGCCCCAGGTATTTCGCAGAACCGGGAGTAACCCACCACTGTGCTGTGTCCTATCATTTGCTTTTGCAGTTTTGTATTTTAATCTATAATCTAATTAAAAAGTTATTAAAACTTGGAAAAAAAATATAAAAATTAAAAGGGAAACACCGCCTTAAATCAGCACCCACTGCAGACTGTAACCCAGAGCTGCTTCTCAGAAGTTACACGGAATAAAAAACAGCCAGACGAACCCTTACACAGGCTTCCAAAATCATAGCGTCTTATGTATCGAGAGAAGGCTAAAAACTGCGAAATACCTGGGGCACAATTAAAGGGATTGTTCCTCCAATTATTGCAGGTAGTCCTCGACTTACGACCACAATTGAGCCCCAAATCTATGTCGTTAAGCGAGACATGTGTTAAGTGAGCTTTGCCCCATTTTACGAAGTTCCTGGCCGCAGGTGTTTCGTGAATCGCTGCAGGTGATCAAATTAGTACCACGGTTGTTAAGTAAATCCGGCTTCCCCCATGCCCTTGGCTTGTCAGAAGGTCGCAAAAGGGGATCATGTGATCCCAGGGACCGTCGTAAATATGAGTCAGTTGTGCCGGGAGTCTGAATTTTGATCACGTGACCCTGGGGATGCTGCAATGGTCATAAGTGTGAAAAATGGTCATTTTTTTTCAAGTGCCGTTATAACTTCAAAACGGTCACTAAATGAACTGTTGTAAGTTGAGGACGGCCTGTATTTAATTAAGGCATAGCCATTCTTCTGTCTGAGGGATCAAGTCACTCTCGGATTCGGTTCAAGGAGTTAACAACTCTCTTCCATTATCTGCACCTCCAGTTGACATGGCTGTTGTTATGTTGTTGTGTACCTACAAATCTTGATTGCTTAACAACTTGCAATATTATGCAGATTGATTGATTGATTGATATTGATTGATTGATTATCCTAGAGTTTTGAATGCAACTTTGACTCCTTTTTCTTTAATACCAAATAGACACCACAATGACAACTCTTGGACTACAGCTTGGAAGATTTGTATGGTGTCTAGGGAAATATAACGACTCAACAGGAAGGAACATCTGTTAGAAGGCTGTTTCTGGTTTGGATGACTACTTGAGCTTCCAAGTCACAATTGGCATAAAAGCTTCTTCTTCTTCTTCATTTGATGGCTCTGGATTTTGGCCGTTTCCGAGGGGAATCAGGAATCTTCCACTACGTTCCCTTTGAGGGACACCTTGAATTTTGTGTTGACCTTCCTGGTTGAGATGCCTTCTAAATCTTCTGGGAGCTGACTCCTGTTTGCAGGTGGCCTTAAACCACAGCTGAATTTCAAGAATGAAGCTTTTCTCCTTTGGACTGGACTATCTCGTCTCAAAGAGAAAGAGATGGCAGCTCAAACTGGATAGGCCCAGAAGGAAGACGGAATACCCAGCCTGTAGAAAGCCAACTTTGGGTTGGAAGGGGGAACGAAAGAGACTTATCGCCATCTCGCTGAAAGCTCTCAAGGAGAAGTTCAGCAAGAGTCACGCTATCCGGTTTGGCTGACACCAGCTCCAAGTTTCTTGGTTTTTTTGTTTTGTTTTTTTTTAAAATGCTTTCTGTGCAAACTCAAGAAGGTTAAAAGAAGAAAACAAGAATAGAATTTGGAAGAAGAGAGAAGTAGTCATCCGATTGACAGCAGGGAGGGTCAGAACGAGGGAGAAACACAACAACGATGTTATAAGGAAGGAGACCAGCAGATCTAAGGTCATTTGGTGCCTACCTTGCTCCTGAGCCCAACTAAGCCAGCTGCCAAGAGCAGAAGGCCTCCTAAGCCCATGAGGCAGAACTTCAGGTATTCCAGCAATGAAGGGATGGTTATCAGATGGGTGTAGTAGTCGTGCAAAACATCTCCTACAATCTCCCCACTCTGTTCAGAAGAAAGAAAGATACAGTGAGTGTTTTTCGTTCCCCACAAGATTTTATTGTCTGCAAGAGGCAGGGTTCTTAGTGTGGGAGAACATGGCTGAAACCAAGGAAAGAAACGATCAACATCCAACGAGCCGAGATGGCGCAGTGGTTAAATGCAGCACTGCAGGCTACTGCTAGTTCAGCAGTTCAGCTGTTCAAATCTCACCGGTTCAAGGTTGACTCAGCCTTCCATCCTTCTGAGGTTGGTAAAATGAGGACCCAGATTGTTGGGGGCAATAGGCTGACTCTGTAAACCGCTTAGAGAGGGCTGTAAAGCACTATGAAGCGGTATATAAGTCTAAGTGCTATTGCTATTGCCCTTCCTTCCTTCCTTCCTTCCTTCCTTCCTTCCTTCCTTCCTTCCTTCCTTCCTTCCTTCCTTCCTTCCTTCCTTCCTTCCTTCCTTCCTGTTGGCTCAGCCTTCCATCCTTCCGAGGTGGGTAAAACGAGGACCCAGATTGTTGGGGGCAATATGCTGAACTCTGTAAACCGCTTAGAGAGGGCTGTAAAGCACTATGAAGCGGTATATAAGTCTAAGTGCTATTGCTATTGCCCTTCCTTCCTTCCTTCCTTCCTTCCTTCCTTCCTTCCTTCCTTCCTTCCTTCCTTCCTTCCTTCCTTCCTTCCTTCCTTCCTTCCTTCCTGTTGGCTCAGCCTTCCATCCTTCCGAGGTTGGTAAAATGAGGACCCAGATTGTTGGGGGCAATATGCTGAACTCTGTAAACCGCTTAGAGAGGGCTGTAAAGCACTATGAAGCGGTATATAAGTCTAAGTGCTAAGTGCTATTGCTATTGCCATGGTCTAGCTTGAGGGTGGTGAGGGATCCTTCTTGGCTTTGCATTCCAGGTGGATCTTCTGCCCCTGCCCCGTGTCCATCCCACCTCATTCTTGGCAAAAGGACAGAGAGCGTCTCTATGTCTAATTTGCTCCTCTGGGTGGATTGTCCAACATCCATCAACCCGGGGTCCCCTTTCGTTTGGATTTGGTTCAGATTAGAATGTTCTGTGACATCACAGCAGGTTAGCCAATGAGGGACCAGAGTTTCTTCTCACCAACCCCAAAACTTTGCCTGAAAGGAACTTTTGTTTTATGTTCCATCAGTAGCATAAGTCACAGCAAAAGTCAGCTGCCCAGTGTGAAATAAACCATTTTATATTAAAAAAAAAGACTGTTGTGCCAGGTTACCAATTTAAGTAATGAATATTTAGATAAAGAGAGGGAAGGAGAGCGGGAAGGAAGGAAAAAAGGAAGGAAGGAGACAGGGAGGGAGGGAGAGAGAGAGGAAGAGGAAGGAAGGAAAGAAGTGGAAGGAAGGAAAAAAGGAAGGAAGGAAGGAAGGAGACAGACAGGGAGGGAGGGAGGGAGAGAGGACGAGGAAGGAAGGAAGAAGGAAGGAAGGAGACAGACAGGAGGGAGGGAGGGAGAGAGGAAGAGGAAGGAAGGAAGAAGGAAGGAAGGAAAAAAGGAAGGAAGGAAGGAAAAAAGGAAGGAAGGAAGGAAGGAGACAGATAGACAGGGAGGGAGGGAGAGAGAAAGAGGAAGGAAGGAAAGAAGTGGAAGGAAAAAAGGAAGGAAGGAGACAGGGAGGGAGGGAGAGAGAGAGGAAGAGGAAGGAAGGAAAGAAGTGGAAGGAAGGAAAAAAGGAAGGAAGGAAGGAGACAGACAGGGAGGGAGAGAGGAAGAGGAAGGAAGGAAGAAGGAAGGAAAAAAGGAAGGAAGGAAAGAAAAAAGGAAGGAAGGAAGGAAGGAAGGAAGGAAGGAAGGAAGGAAGGAGACAGACAGACAGGGAGGGAGGGAGAGAGGAAGAGGAAGGAAGGAAAGAAGTGGAAGGCAGGAAGAAGGAAGGAAGGTAGAAGACAGAGAGGGAGGGAGGAAGAGAAGGAAGGAAGTGGAAGGAAGGAAGGAAGGAAGGAAGCAAGGAAGCAAGGAAGGAAGGAAGGAAGGAAACGAACAGACAGACAGGGAGGAAGGCAGGCAGGCAGTAAAGGAGGAAAAAGAGGGAGAGAGGAAGGAGGAAGATTAACCTGATTAAGAGTTAATGCAAACTATATACACCCTTTTCAGAAGGTGTTCTCTCTCTCTCTCTCTCTCTCTCTCTCTCTCTCTCTCTCTCTCTCTCTCTCTCTCTCTCTCTCTCTCTCTCTCTCTCTCTCTCTCTCTCTCTCTCTCTCTCTCTCTCTCTCTCTCTCTCTCTCTCTCTCTCTCTCTCGTGTGTGTTTGTATGTGTAAACATGCAGACAAACCCACACTTACCTCAGAAAACCAAATCAGGGGCAAAACCACGGGCTTAATCTGTCCGGTTTGCCTGGATAAATCAAGAGAGAACACTCGTCTTAAAATCACGTGGCCCACCTCCTTGTGCCCGGTTTTCTCAGTCTGAGTCTCTCGGGCTCTGTAAAGGGCATTGTTCCACCAACTCGGTCTTGGCTGCCCAGCTCCCTGGCGAGGGATTAAGAGGATTGCCAGAAGAGCCAAAGAAATCCCCTCTTCTAACCTCCATCTCCCTCCCACTCTCGTCGCTTGGCCCACAACCTACCAGATGCCAGAGACGTGTTTAATGAACAGATTCAGCTGTATTTTGACCGAGCAGTTCATGGGAATTCCCGTCAGCTGCAGAAAAAGGAGAAACGGATTTAGTTGTTTTGGTTACAAAGATCCCATTGATTCCCTCCCCCCCACCCTTTGGCGAGGTGTCCAAAGCCTCTCTAAGCAAAGCGTTGTATTTGATAAAATCTTACACCCCCCTGCCTGCTACGTCCCCTCAAGAATTAAAAAAAATTAGCAAAAATTAGCAAAAGGAATGTAATCAGGCCACAGGGAACAAAACGGACATAAATCACCCCACAATTTGGCATGCACGGAGCTGCACACACATAAACAAAATGGCCGCGTCCACAGGGGAACAAACCCGCCGCTCATTGTATCCAGGAAGCTGCACACTCCTGCCGGTATACAGGTAGTCCTCGACTTACAACAGTCCGTTTAGTGACTGTTCAAAGTCGCAACGGCGAGAGGAACCGGAAGCGTCGCGGCGATACTGGCTGGAAAATAGCGAAGCTCCGACGAGCTTTGCGAAAATCCAGCCGGACAAACTGTTGTCGGGAGATCTTCGGACCCGAACCGTCCTGGAGGGACGGGGAAAAAAGAAGAGGCGTTTTGGAGATCGCGGGGAGCAAGGCAAGCTCCCCAGAAGGTCAGAAACAAGCTCTTCAAACCGGCGGTGGGGGCGGTGGCCATTTTTAATGCCCCTTAAGCTGGGGCAACCGGACTAAAGTATCGCGCAGGAGCGGTGTTTGAAGGAAGTGTTGGAGCTGGAGAGAGATTGGCCAGTTTATGACAAAAAGAAATTTAAAATATGGATTCCCAAAATTTTAAATGGTCCATATTTAAGAAGTGTCAACTTAGGACTGCTTTTCAGACTTACGACTCTTGTTGCATCGCCACGATCACGTGATCGAAATTCAGATGCTTTGCCACTGACACATAGTCAATTAACAACCGTGTGACTAACACAGTTGTTAGTTGCTACTACAACTAGTAACTACTAGTAGTTGTAACTAGTTGTAGTTACAACTACTAGTTATAGTTACTAACTACATGATTCACTCAACAACTGTGGCAAGAAATGTCGTAACAGAGGGCAAGACGTACTTAATAGCTGTCTCGCTTAGTAACTACTAGCTGTAGTTACTAACTACAACTGCATGATTTACTCAACAACTGTGGCAAGAAAGGTCATAAAATGGGGCAAGACTCACTTAACAGCTGTCTCGCTTAGCAACAGAAATTTGGGGCACAATTGTGGTTGTAAGCCAAGGACTGCTTATGACAGCTGCAACTGTTCCCCTTTTGCTAGAGAAGGGGTACGACGGTCCATATTTAAGGAGGGCCAAATTCAGTCAGATACAGATACAGTTTATCAGAGTTGGAAAAGTCCTTGTAGGTCATCTAGTCCAACCCCCTGCCCAAGCAGGAGAGCCTACACCATTTTTGACAGATGGCAGTCCGGTCTCTTTTTGAAAGCTTCCAGTGATGAAGTGATGAAGTTGTATCCCTAGTTCTCTTCTCCTTGCTTAAACGCTGACCGGAGATTTATTTATTTATTTATTTTATGTATTAGTGAGATTTATATACCGCCTCACAGTGCAAGCACTCTCTAAGCGGTTTACACCAGTAAGCAATGTATATATTTACATTGCCCCCAACAATCTGGGTCCTCATTTTACCTACTGTACCTCGGAAGGATAGAAGGCTGAGTCAACCTTGAGCCGGTGAGATTTGAACCGCTGACCTGCAGATCACAGTCAGCTAAAGTGGCCTGCAGTACTGTGCTCTAACCGCTGCGCCACCTTGTTTAAATCCAAATTTAAACAAATCCAAAACTAGGTTCAAAATGCTCGTCTCTTAAAAGGCCTGAACTGGCGCATGAACGCGAGAATGCCTGCAAGGGTTATGTGGGAGAACGGGAAGGTTTCGGAGGAGAGATTAAGAGTGGCTCAACATCTCTTCGGTTCCCATGAAGACGGGCGACAACACTGGGAGCTCAGAGGGACCAAAACATCGGGTGCTTGCCAGACTGGCTACTTTATCACTGGCCCATCATGGGGAAAAGTTGAGCAAGGCTGCCTCCGGGATGCATTAGGAAACTCGCATGTGCCTTTGTCTCCATCCCTTTCCCAACAACTCTCTGCTGATGTGAAGGTAGAAGGGGAGGGCAAAAGCGGAGGAACGTCAGAGTTGGAACTAACCTGCTGTTTTGCGGTAGAGCAGAGCTCCCCAAACTTGGCAACTTTAAGACTGGAGAATTCAGTCAACCATAGCTGGCTGGAGAATTCTGGGAGTTGAAGTCCACAAGTCTTAAAGTTGCCAAGTTTGAAGATCTCTTCGGTAGAGAGAAGGGGGAGGAGGATGGGAGGAGGGGGAGGAGAGGAAGGAAAAGAAGAGGAAGAAGAAAGATGGAAGGAGGAGGAGGGGAGAAGAGGAAGGAGAAGAGGTGGAGAAGAGGAAGGAGGAAAAAGATGGAAGGAGGAGGAGGAGGGGAGAAGAGGAAAGAGGAGAAGAGAAAGAAAGATGGAAGGAGGAGGAGGAGGAGAGGAAGATGGAGGAGAAGAAAGATGGGGAGGGGAGGAGAAAGAGGAAATAGGAGAAGGATGGAAGGAGGAGAAGAGGAAGAAGAAGAAGAGGAAGGAGGAGGAGAAGAGAAAGGAGAAGAATGGGAGGAGGAGGAGGAGAAAAAAAGGAAGAAGGAAAAAGGTAAGGGAGAAAAAGTCAAAGAAGAGAAGACAAAAAGGGGAAGAAGGGAAGGAGAAAGGGAAGGAGAAAGAGAAGTAAGAAAAAGGTCAGGGGAAGAAGAAGAAGAAGGAGAAAAGGAAGGAGAAGAACAGGAAGAAAAATAACGAGAAAGAGCAGGAGGAGGAGGAGAAAGAGAAGGAAAAGTGGAAGAAGAGCAAAGAGGAAGCAGAGACGGCACCCCAGTTCCAAGGAAGGTGTTCTCAAGTACCAGGAAAAATCCTTGCCTACGTGATCTATATTCTGCATTTCAGAAATCATTCTATTTTCTAGGGCAAAGCTCAGACTGTCTACAAAGGAATCCCATTTGCAGCACTCACATTAATAATTACGAAGCAAGGAGCAGCAGTTGCTGTTCGTCGGTGTCTGAATTTGTACACCACAAAGCCTGCATGAAAATATTGGGGGAAATACAGGCAGTCCTCGAACTTATGACCACAATGGAGCCCAAAATTTATCTTGCTAAGGGAGACAGTTGTTCGGTTGAGTTTTGCCCCCTTTTACGACTTTTCTCGCCGCATTTGTTAAACGAACCACAACAATTCTTAAATTAGCAACCTGGTTGTTAAGTCACTCTGGTTTCTCCCATGGACTTTGCTCATCGGGTGGTCCCCAAAGGGGAATCACGTGACCCTGGGACACCGCGACCGTCATAAATGTGAGTCAGTTGTCAAGCATCCGGAGGTAAATCGTGCGAGCGTTGGCATGCTGCAATGGTCATAAGTGTGAAAAATGGCCGTAAGTCGCTTTCTTCAGTGCCGTCGTAACTTTGAATGGTTCTACCTGTACTGATCTGTCTTCATAAATCCCAGTAAGACCACACACCTGGAATACTGCAACCAATTTTGGTCACCACACTACAAAAAAGATGTTGAGACTTTGGAAAAAGTTCAGAGAAGAGCAACTAAGATGATCAAAGGCCTGGAGACTAAAACATATGAAGAATGGCTGCAGGATTTGGATCTGGCTAGTCTAAAGAAAAGAAGGACTAGGGGGGCCATGATAGCAGTATTCCAGTATTTGAGGGGTTGCCACAAAGAAGAGGGGGTCAAATTATTCTCCAAAGGACCAGAAGGCAGCGCAAGAAACAACGGATGGAAACTAATCAAAGAGAGAAGCAACCTGGAATTAAGGAGAAACTTCCTAACAGTGAGGACAATTAACCAGTGGAACAGCTTGCCACTGGAAATTGTGGGCGCTCCATCCCTGGAGCTTTTTCAGAAGAGCCTGGACAGTCACTTATCTGAAATGGGATAGGTCAGAGGTGGGTTCCTACCGGTTCAAACCGGTTCTTTAGAACCGTTAGTAAATTGGTGATGACATCATGGAGCCGGTTCTGTCGGTGTCGGTCCATGGGCACTGCCATCTTGTTTTCGGCTTCTGCACATGCACAGAAACTGGTTTTTGCTTCTGCGCATGTGCAGGTTCTCCTGCTTGATCAAGGGGCTGGACTAGAAGACCTCCAAGGTCCCTTCCAGCTCATTCATTCTACTCTATTCCATAACACACAAGGGTCTTTCTCACAGCCAAATCCCTAAACACAGATTTTAATCATGAGCCTCTCTAAGTAAGGATAGCATCTTTTCTACGAGCCCCTCTCAGCCAATTTATTCATAGATACAGACTTGATTTGTGCGCTTCCTACAGCCACAAAATTCATTCATTTAATCCTTTCTTCACTCAGTCTTGCTATCGCCAAGCGATCTTTAAAAAATAATAATAATCGCAAATCAAGAATGGTTGCAAAGACTATTTATTGCCAAGGAAGACTTCGCTGGGTTTCTCAAATTGCACCCCAAAGTCCGTTGAAAACTTTAGCTGACCTTTAGCCACCACTTAAAACATTTTTATGACCTGGTAGGGGAGGAACTTTTAAATTATCCCTTCAGTTTAAAAAACAAAGCCAAGATGAGCAAATAAATATTTTGGTGTTTAAATTTTCATGCAGGAGATATTACTAGTCCCTCAAGCCATTTCCTTTTAGAATATAAATGCAAAAAGGAGGCTCCTGCCTTCCTTTTAATACATTCTTTCGCTCTTAGGATTTCATTTATTCAATTAATCAAATTTATACCGGCTGCCACCCTGTCCACCAAAGCTGACTGTGGGCAGTGCACAACAAGGAATTAAAAGAAGGAAATATAAGGCAGCAAATTGCAAATGTGAAAAACAATGCTGACAATTATCATCATAAAAACCAAAGCGATGCTTCGAGATTTTCAAGAGAGGGATGTTTTCCAAAATGGCAAAGCCGGTATTAAAATAATTTCCACCCACAATGTGGCAATCTGCCCCCTCTTTCTTTTAAATAATAATAATAATAATAATAATAATTCTTTTCAGATTCCTCAAACCTTAAAATGTAAACAGGGCTAATCAAGTTGAAATAAACGGGCAGGGATTTGTACTGGAATTGTACTCGCCTGTCCGGTTTGAGCAAAAGGATTGATAAAAGGTTGGAACCTGCAATCATCGCCGGGATTAATAGCCGTAACCACCAATTGGAGTTAAAAGGCAAAAACTCACCGGGTGTATATCAACAAACAGATCATGGTCCTTTTCGTTCGGATGCAAACCGTCTACCGTGTCCAATAAAGCCGGATCAGCGTTTAGGAAATGAGGTTGAGAAATAAATATTGGCGCGTCTTTAAAACAAGGGGGAGAAAAAAAATATTAAAATCAGAATGTAACCAGCTCTTTTTTCGACAGGTAGTCCTCGACTTGCGACCGGCTGCTTAGCGATGGTTCGAAGTTGCAAAAAGGGACTTACAACCTGGATTTGAAGTTCCGAGGTTCGGGGGGGGGGGCCCTACAGCCACCTGACCCCCAGTGGTTAAATGCTGCGACTGCAGGCTGACTGCTAGTTCAGCAGTTCAGCTGTTCAAATCTCACTAGGCTCAAGGTTGACTCAGCCTTCCATCCTTCCGAGGTCGGTAAAATGAGGACCCAGATTGTTGGGGGCAAGAGGCTGACTCTGTAAACCGTTTAGAGAGGGCTGTAAAGCACTGTGAAGCGGTATATAAGTAAAGTGCTATTGCTAACTGCAAATGGCTGCATTTACTGTCGTTTGCAGTGTCCTGTGATTCTGGAACCTCGTTTTGTGACGGTTTGGCTTTAAGGAACCGTGGGTTTGTTTTATGGCGGCCTTGTTTGTTTAATGACCATTGCTAAAAAGGTCATAAAATGGAGTCGTTCACATGAGCGACCCGATTTGTGACCGTAATCGGCAGGCTCCATTACAGTCATATGTCGAGGACTACCTGTAAACGTGGGCAGGATTCATCCCACTGGCTATACCGCTTTACACGAGGTCCAATTTTTCATTTTGGACCCTTGCTTTGAAGTTCCACCGAGAAGCCACGTTTTGAAGTTCCATCGATCATGAGGACCAGTAACTTGTTTGAGTCAAATCCTCAGTGGTGTAGCAAGCCAATGCTAGAGGTGTTTTTTATTGGCCGAAGTTTTATATAGGAGCACAGCATAGCTTAAAGATTTCCACCAGGGCAAGGATGTGGCTTTGGCAAATTGAAATTTTTAAAAATTGCACAGGTTATGCAAATTGAAATTTAAAAAATTGCACAGGTTATGCAAATTGCAAATTAAAAAAAATTACACAGGTTATGCAAATTGAATTTTTTTAAAAAAATTGCACAGGTTATGCAAACTGCAAATTAAAAAAAATACAGAAATTATGCAAATTTAAAATTTTTTAAACTGCACAGGTTATGCAAATGGAAAAATTAAAAAATAAATTGCACAGGTTATGCAAATTGCAAAAAGGCGGGGTGAAGAAGATCAGATTCCCCCATGTATGAATGGTTTTTAAATGTAATGTAATGTTTTAAAATTATTTTATTGTATCATTCTTATTTCTGTTGTATGCCGCCCTGAGTCCTACGGGATTGGGTGGCATATAAGAACTTTTAATAAAAATAATAAAAATAAATAAATAAAAATAAATTGCACAGATTATGCAAACGAAAAATTTGAAAAAAGGGCGGCTGATCATCGGCGACCTAAAAAGATCTCTCCGGATGGAGATGAACAAACAGAAACCAGGAGGGAAAAATTCAAGTGATGTAAATGCGCAAGCCACGTTTATCTACTTAAAGCTTGACCAGTCAGCCAAGAATTTGGATGGAATTCCTTTTTGCTCTACGCTGGCCCAGCCACGAAAACAGGAAGGTGACCAAAGACGCTGCGTGTCATTAATGCAAAGAAGAGGCGGAAAGAAACCCGTTCCCTACAAGCTCCATGAAGTTCACTCCCTTGGTTGCTAATTCCTGGGCACCTGCCCATCATGATCATTGCAAAGGTGGAACTTTTGAGCATGTGATCTGGGACACTCAAAGGTCATCCAGCCAGAGGGTGGAAAGGCATTCCTGGATGCAGAACGACTCACGTGAACCTGTGATGGTCAAACCGACTGAGGATCGGGAACGTGAAAAAGAACAAATTACGAGCAGTCCCCGACTTACAACACTTTGTTTAGTGACCGTTCAAAGTTACAGCAGCATTGAAAAAAGTGACTTATGACCGTTTTTCACCCTTACGACCGTTGCGGTAACCCCATGGTTAGGTGATCAAAATTCAGACACTTGGCTGACTCATATTTGTGACGGTCGTGGTGTCCTGGGTCATGTCATCGCCACAATTGAGCCCAAAGTTTATGTTGCTAAGTGAAACATTTGTAAAGGGAATTTTGCCCCATTTTACGACTTTTCTTTCCACTGTTGTTAAGTGAATCATTGCAATGGTTCAGTTCGTAACAGGGTTGTTAAGTGAATCTGGCTTCCCCATTGATATGGCTTGTTGGAAGGGGAAATCACGGGACACTGAGACCGTCATAAATATGAACCGGTTGCCAAGCGTCTGAATTTTGATCACATGATCATGGGGATGCTGCAACTGTTGTAACTGAGAAAAACGGTCATAAGTCATTTTTTTCAGTGCCGTTGTAACTTTGAACGGTCACTAAATGAACTGTTGTAAGTTGTATCTTACAGAAATAAGGAGGAATTTTCTGACAGTGAGAACAATCAACCAATGGAACAGAAGTTGCCTTCAGAAGTTGTGGGAGCTTCATCACTGGAGGCTTTCAAGAACAGACTGGACTGCCATCTGTCAGAAATGGTGTAGGATCTCCTGCTTGGGTGGGGGTTGGACTAGATGACCTACAAGATCCCTTTCAACTCTGTTAATCTGAATCTATCTAAGATGATCAAAGGCCTGGAGACTAAACATACGATGAATGGTTGCAGGAACTGGGCATGGCTAGTCTAGGGAAGAGAAGGACCAGGGGAGACATGATAGCGGTCTTCCAATATTTGAGGGGCTGCCACAGAGAGGAGGGGGTCAAGCTGTTTTCCAAAGCACCTGAAGGCCAGACAAGGAATAATGGATGGAAACTGATCAAGGAGAGATTCAACCTGGAAATAAGGAGAAATTTTCTGACAGTGAGAACAATCAACCCATGGAACAGAAGTTGCCTTCGGAAGTTGTGGGAGCTTCATCACTGGAGGCTTTCAAGAAGAGACTGGGCTGCCATCTGTCAGAAATGGTGTAGGGCAGTGATGGCGAACCTATGGCACGCGTGCCACAGGTGGCACGCGGAGCCATATCTGCCGGCACGCGAGCCGTTGCCCTAGCTTAGTTCCAAGGCGCATGTGTGCACCGGCCAGCTGATTTTCGGCTCACGGGGAGGCTCTTGGAGGGTGTTTTCGGCTTCTGGAGGGCCTCCGGGGGGCGGGGGAGGGCAATTTTGCTCTCCCCAGGCTCTAGGGAAGCCTGGGGAGGGCGAAAAAACGGGCCTACTGGGCCCACCGGAAGTCAGGAAACGGGCCATTTCCAGCCTCCAGAGAGCCTCCGGGGGGCGGGGGAAGCTGTTTTCGCCCTCCTCAGACATTGAATTATGGGTGTGGGCACTCGCGCGTGTGAGATAGCAGGTGCGCACGTGCTTTCGGCACCTGAGGATAAAACGTTTTGCCATCACTGGTGTAGGGTCTCCTGCTTGGGCAGGGGGTTGGACTAGATGACCTACAAGGTCCCTTTGACTCTGTTAATCTGTACCTGTACTTTATCCCTTGGAATGACTTCCCTTTAGATGCATTACTTCAATTAAACTTTTCTAATCTCACCTTTACTGAAAGTAAGAACCAAATGTATAGTTTTCTTTATGTTATTCCAATAACATCATCCCTTCAGATCTTGGATTCTTCATCAGCTATTAGTCTACTTGTGTTAAACCCTTTTCAAAACCAGCCCCTTTCAGGAAAATGGGAAACTTCGGAAATCCTTCGTAGAACCAAAAGGTTCAGCAGACGTACTTAATTTACAGGAGCTGATGTTCTGGATTCCGGATTGCCGGCACGGGCAGAAGCCTTCGTTGGGTGGATAGACGGTCCCGTTGGCAAACAGGGTCTTCGGAGCCGTGTAACGATAAACTGGTATGCCTTTGAATTTTCCAGATTGGGTGTAGTTTAATTTAATCGACCTGAAAGAGATGGATTAAAAGAGAGGTCAATTGAGACAGAGGTTCTTTGGAAGACCAGCGTCCTGATGGACCATGAATGAAGAAGATGGACCATGAATGAAGAAGATGGACCATGAATGAAGAAGATGGACCATGAATGAAGAAGATGGACCATGAATGAAGAAGATGGACCATGAATGAAGAAGATGGATCATGAAATAAGAAGATGGACCATGAATGAAGAAGATGGATCATGAAATAAGAAGATGGACCATGAATGAAGAAGATGGACCATGAATGAAGAAGATGGACCATGAATGAAGAAGATGAACCATTAATGAAGAAGATGGAATAAGAAGATGAACCATGAATGAAGAAGATGGACCATGAATGAAGATGAACCATGAATGAAGAAGATGGACCATTAATGAAGAAGATGGAATAAGAAGATGGACCATGAATGAAGAAGATGGACCATGAATGAAGAAGATGGACCATGAATGAAGAAGATGAACCATTAATGAAGAAGATGGAATAAGAAGATGAACCATGAATGAAGAAGATGGACCATGAATGAAGAAGATGAACCATGAATGAAGAAGATGGACCATTAATGAAGAAGATGGAATAAGAAGATGAACCATGAATGAAGAAGATGGACCATGAATGAAGAAGATGAACCATGAATGAAGAAGATGGACCATTAATGAAGAAGATGGAATAAGAAGATGAACCATGAATGAAGAAGATGGACCATGAATGAAGAAGATGAACCATGAATGAAGAAGATGGACCATTAATGAAGAAGATGGAATAAGAAGATGAACCATGAATGAAGAAGATGGACCATGAATGAAGAAGATGGACCATGAAGGAAGATGGACCATGAAGGAAGAAACATGTCTGAAAGTTGAGAACGGAGATGGACAACTTGGGTGGTTAGATGCTGCCTTCAAATTGAGGGGAATAAGAGGTTGAAGGGTCCACATCGGATGACCAGCAACATTTTGCGGACATCTAATCCCAAGAAAATGTGTTTGAGTGATGGCGGGACATGAGAGTTGGATATTTGGCCATTTGCTCATTGCACTGAAGATATATTTGAAAGGTTGGGCAGAATTCTAGTGTAGGACAAGATCTTGTAGAGACAAGAATTTGCAAGAAACTCACCTGCAGGCATCAGGAGTATAGAGTTCCACCGGTGAAGATGGGGTCATGAACGGTGGCCACTGTTCTCCGGCGGTTCCATTGATCATGTTACATTCTTCAGAATGCCAATAGGATACCTGTCAAGAGAGAAGGAACTTAAAATATCCAGAAGCCAGGTTGATGTGAGAACCCATGCCTTCCTCTAAAGCAGGGAATCTCCAAACTTGGCAACTTTAAGACTGGCAGACTTCAAATCCCAGAATTCCATGCCGGCTGGGGAATTCTGGGAGCTGAAGGCCACAAGTCTTAAAGTTGCCAAGTCTGAAGCTAAGAACAACAATCTAAAAAAATGTTCATCCGGTTTCTCACCTTGCATT
Source organism: Diadophis punctatus similis (assembly GCA_023053685.1). Lineage (NCBI taxonomy): Eukaryota > Metazoa > Chordata > Lepidosauria > Squamata > Dipsadidae > Diadophis > Diadophis punctatus. Next base: position 4,190,838 of record JALIGW010000048.1, read on the forward strand.
AAGCTAATTCCTTCCATGCTATATTTTCTCTGTAGCAGACTGGTGAGCTAATGTCACTAGGCCAGTATCTATCTATCTATCTATCTATCTATCTATCTATCTATCTATCTATCTATCTATCTATCTATCTATCTATCTATCTATCTATCTATCTATCTATCTATCTAATCTATAGCTATCTATCTATCATCTATCTATCTATCATCTATCTATCTATCTATCTATCTATCTATCTATCTATCTATCTATCTATCTATCTATCTATCTCTATCTATCTATCTATCTATCTATCTATCTATCATTTCTCCCCCCCCCTCTCTTGACATTAGCTCACCAATCTGCTACAGAGACAAAAATAGCATTGAAGGATTTATCTTAATGCAATATGAGAATCTGGATTATGATAGATGATAGATAGATAGCTAGAAAGAGAGAAAGAAAGAAAGAAAGAAAGAAAGAAAGAGAAAGAGAGAAAGAAAGAGAGAAAGAAAGAAAAAGAAATAAATGTTTTTTTAATGTTTATATGTATTTTCTAATTGTTTTTTATGGTTATTTTAAATTGATTGTTCATCTTTATGCTGTACTCTGCCCTGAGTCCCTCGGGAGACGGGCAGCCTATAAGATTGAACAAATAAATAAATAAGTAAATAAATAAATAGAGAGAGAGAAAGAGAGAGAGAAAGAGAGAAAGAAAGAGAGAGAGAGAAAGAAAGAAAGAAAGAGAAAGAAAGAAAGAAAGAAAGAAAGAAAGAAAGAAAGAAAGAAAGAAAGAAAGAAAGAAAGAAAGAAAGAAAGAAAGAAAGAAAGATGGATGGTGAGCTGTTAGGAAGGAGGAGATCTGCAGCAGAAAGTTCTCCACAGCAGCCAGACTATGAATAAAACAGGTTGCACCAAAAACAAACACAAAACCCCAATCTAGCCGGAAAACATTATGAAAATAAAACTCTTTGAGAAACTCTTTGATGTGCCTCCAAAATCAAGATTACGTGAACAGAGGATTGGATTCCTTTATATAAGACAATTCACGGTCTGCTGCTGAAATGGATGTGAAAATATTTTATTTATCAAATTTCTACGGCCGCCCATCTCATTCAAGGTGACTGTCTTGGGTCTTTGGGGTTAGTCGGACTATAATCTACATGTTTATCAGGCAAAAAAAGAAGAAAAGCTTAAAATCAGGATGATGGGAGCTGTAGTCCAGTAACATATAGGTGCCAGGAGTGAGCATTTCTGCTGTCTATCTGATGGCGGAGATGTTATTTCAATCATTGGGAAAATGCATCTGCTTTTTGCAAAGGGCATGCCGTGATTCACCTCTTTGTAAAATTCCTGCTCCAGATATTAATTAATCCTGACACAGTTAGAAGAAAACGCCCTGATATCAGATCTGTCTGTTAGCAAAACAAGCAAAAAATAGAAATAGGGCTCCTTATCGCTCGGCATAGCTTAGCTGGGAAAAAGAAACGCTACGAAGTGAGGAGCAATTGCTGTTTATCGGTGAATATCGGGGAAATACAGGTATTTCAAGTTTATTTATTTATTTATTTGGTTTTCTTATATGCCGCCCAACTCCCGAGGGACTCAGGGCAGCGTTACAACCACAAGTTACAACCACAATTGAGGCCAAAATGTCTACTGCTACGGTAAGTGACACATTTGTTAAGTGAGTTTTGCCCCATATTTACGACCTTCCCTGCCACGGTTGTTAAGTGAGTCACTGCAGTTGTTAAGTTAGTCACAGGGTTGTTAAGTGAATCTGGCTTCCCTATTGACTTTGCTGGTCAGACGGTCGCAAAATGTGATCGCGTGACTCCGGGACACTGCGACGGTCATAAGTGTGAATCACTTGCCAAGCGTCCGGATTTTGACCATGGGGATGCTGCAATGGACGTAAGTGTGAAAACCGGTCATAAGTCACTTTGTCCGGTGCCGCTGTAACTTTGAATGGCCACTAAATGAACTGTTGTAAGTCGAGGATGACCTTACAGATGAACAGAGTTGGAAGGGACCTTGTAGGTCATCTAGTCCAACCCCCCGCCCAAGCAGGAGACCCTACACCATTTCTGACAGATGGGCTCCCATTTAATTATGCTGCACTTATGGGAATTCTTTCATTATGGTTTTTCAGATTTTCTTCATTTAAAAAAAAGAACAGGGACTGAAAATATTTCTTTTGTTTTTACCTCTTTTAATCCATTCCAAGAATCCACCATGTGAGTTTTGTTGATATTGTCCACGCCTGTGAACACCGTGAAGAGACCCGAGTGGGAATTGTTTAACTGCAATGGAAAAGAAAAACCAGTTAGGTCATTTAAACACTTTTAACCATAAATTGAACTCCCCAGGGGTGGGCTGCTGGGGGTTCGCAGGGGTTCGGGAGAACCTCTAGCTAAGATTCTGTGCAGTTCGGAGAACCCCCAAATCCCACTCCTGGCTGGCCCTGCCCACCCCACCCCACCCCTCCCAGGAGTCCCCACACGGCCCGTTTTGGATGCAGGTAAGTGCAGGGCACACGTGGAGGCTCAGGGAGGGCGAAAAACGGGGTTACCGGAAATTTGGGAAGGCCGGAAACGGCCCCGTTTCTGGCCTCCAGAGGACCTCCAGAGCCTGGGGCAGAGGTGGGTTCCTGCCGGTGCGGTTAATAGCTGTTGTTCGGCGCAGAGCCGAAGACGCTGCTGCCGTTCGCGGCGCGGGAGCTTTCCCCGGGCGCTTTCCCCACCCGCATGGACGCCGCCAATTGTGTTCTTTTGCCCTCTGCGCATGCAGAACGCTTTGCGCATGCGCAGAGGGCAAAAGAACGCAAACGGCGGCGTCCATGCGGGCGGCAGCAGCGCCCGGGGAAAGCTCCCGCACCGCGAACGGCAGCAGCGTCTTCGGCTCTGCGCCGAACAACAGCTATTAACCGCACCGGCAAAAACAGGCAGGAACCCACCTCTGGCCTGGGGAGGCAGGTTTTGCCCTCCCGGAGGCTCGACAAAAGCCTCCAGAGCCCGGGGAGGTCAAAAATGCCCCCCCCCCGGTGGTGCAGGAGGCTGACTAGGCCACGCCCAGCATGGCCACGCCCACTCAGCAACCGGGCAGAGAACCCCTTCCTAAAATTTTTGAAGCCCACCCCTGGAACTCCCCATTGACTCATTTTTAAGAAAAAGGAATATAGGAAAACAAAGGCTACAGTTTTAACATGGTAGGTCATAGAGCCAGGGCAGAGAGGTAAATTACCTATGCAGATTCAGTCCTTGACTTACGACAGTTTGTTTAGTGACTGTTGGAAGTTACAACGGCATTGAAAAAGGTGACTTAGGACCATTTTTCACACTTATGACAGTTGCAGCATCCCACGGGGTCACATGATCAAAATTCAGACGCTTGGCAACTGGCATGGACTTATGACGGTTGTAGTGTCCCGGGGTTACATGATCCCCTTTTGAGAGGCAAAGTCCATAGGGAAGCCAGATTCACTTAACAACCGTGTTACTAACTTAACAACTGTAGGGATTCACTTAACAACGGTGGCAAGAACGTTCGTAAAATGGAGCAAAACTCACGTAACCAATGTCTCGCTTAGCAACAGAAATTGTGGTCGTTCAGTCAAGGATATCTTTTTAATCCCTGATCCAACCGCAAAAAGGGGTTGGACTAGATGACCTACAAGGTCCCTTCCAACTCTGCTAATCTAATGAAAGGGAAGCCCTAAAAACCTGCTGGAGCTTTGAATTAAAGCTGGTTCCATTGTTAAGTTTCTCAGTTTAACATTTTTATTAGATTATAAGATAAAATGCAAAAGTAAATAGGAAGACACGGGGGAGGAAAGGGGGAGAGAAAAGTGAGGAGAAACTGAGGAAAAGAAAAGAAGAAACATTGACTTCCGACCACCTCTTTTGCAGTAAAATAAAGCATTAACATCAAACCACAACTTTTTGCTTTTCCATAGTAATCTAAATCAGCCATTTCTATAAACACATATCAGTAAAACCCACAATCAAAGTTTCATTTTTTCCCCACCTCAAGCACAAATTCCAGAAGCGGTCTCCATGTGGCAACAAAAGTACTTATATTCTTTTTTTTTTTTTTTAACAAAAACAGTCGATTTAGCCATCTCTGCCAACTCCATCAGCTTCTGCAGCCATTCGTCCACAGTGGGAATCGAAGCGTCTTTCTGTTTTTGGGCGTATAATAGTCTTGCTGCCGTCAACATATATAAGATCAAAGTTCCGATTTTTTCCTCCAAGTCTTTTTCGGTTAAACCCAAAAGAAAAGTTTCTGGTTTCATTTTTAATTTTCGTTTTAAGACTTTTCTGCATTATAATATGAATCTTACTCCAATTTTTCTTTGATTTATCACATGTCCACCCTAACCGGAAAAAAGTTCCTTCTTCACTTTTACACTTCCAACATTCATTTGAAATACCTTTATTACATTCTGGATAACTTATCTGGTGTTAAATACCAGCGATAGATCATCTTAATAAAATTTTTCTTTTAAATTATAGTTTAGTGTCAACTTTAAACCTTTCATCCACATATTTTCCCACCATTGTTAAGTTTCTAGGAGTGGACTGTTAACGTTCCGCTTCCTTGATCTCCGGTTAGTTTTTGGGTGTCTATATTTTGGGTGTCAAAAAGAGGGCTGTGAAAATATTTACTGACCCCTCGCATCCTGGACATAAATTGTTTCAACTCCTACCCTCAAAACGTCACTATAGAGCACTGCACACCAAGACAACTAGACACAAGAACAGTTTTTTCCCGAACGCCATCACTCTGCTAAACAAATAATTCCCTCACCACTCTCAAACTATTCATTAAGTCTGCATTACTATTACTATTAGTTTTTCTCATCGTTCCTATCACCCATCTCCTCCCACCTATGACTGTATGACTGTAACTTGTTGCTTGTATCCTTATGATTTATATGTTTCCTAGTATGATTTGATTGCTTATTTGTACCCTATGACAATCATTAAGTGTTGTACCTCATGATTCTTGACAAATGTATATTTTCTTTTATGTACACTGAGAGCATATGCACCAAAGACAAATTCCTTGTGTGTCCAATCACACTTGGCCAATAAAGATTTCTGTTCTGTTCTGTTCTATATTCAGGGAGTAACTGTCAACTTTTAGACAATTTACAACTACGTCGCCTCCGATCTGATCTAAATGTAGTTCATAAAATCATATACCAAAATGTCCTTCCTGTTAATGAATACTTCAGCTTCAACCGCAACAATACACGAGCACGTAATAGATTCAAACTCAATGTAAACCGCTCCAAACTCGACTGCAGAAAATACGACTTCAGCAACAGAGTGGTCAATGCCTGGAATGCACTACCTGACTCTGTGGTTTTTTCCCCAAACCCCCAAAACTTTAACCTTAGACTGTCTACAGTCGACCTCTCCTCGTTTCTAAGAGGTCTGTAAGGGGCGTGCATAAGCGCACCACTGTGCCTACCGTCCCTGTCCTACTGTCCTATTGTCCTCTTTTATGTTTACTTTTTACTTATGTTTATACAAATTACTACTATCCTATACATGTTTGACAAATAAATAAATAAATAAAATAAAATAAACTTTCCTGGCCACTGGTTATGCTTGCTGGCTGGGAGAAAATTTGGGGAAATGCATTTGACCAACATTCCAAGGTTAAGATAGAAATCGTGGCAGGATTCCTCAAACAGGCTGGACCAACACAACACTTCCTGTATGTTAATTTGGAAGGCGACTGTGATGAAGTGGCTAGCAACAGGGGAACATCCCCCACTCAAAAATCCTCGACTTACAACCACAATTGAGCCTAACATATCCGTTGCTAAGTGAGACAGTAGTACAATGAAGGTTTTGCCCCATTTTAAGACCTTAATGGCCAATTGTTAATCCCTGCCATTGTTAAGTTAGTCACACGGTTCTTAAGTGAATCTGGTTTCCTCCATTGACTGACTTGTCAGAAGGTCGCAAAAGGGGATCACGTGACCCCGGGACACTGCCGCCGTCATAAATATGGATCAGTTTCCAAGCATCTGAATTTTGATCACATAACCTGCAACGGGGTGCCTGCAACGGTCATAAGTGTAAAAAACGGCCACAAGTCCTTTTATTTTTAATCCCGCTGTAACTTTGCTCACTACCTGTATTTGATACATTCGTCGTCTTGGATTGTTTATAAAAATAATAAAGGCAGGATAAAAAACTTTTTTTTAAAAAAAAATCCTAAATATACTCTCCCTGGATCATGATTTGAAACTCCAATCAATAATTTCTGGCCTGTGAAACTGTGAAAAACAGCCATAAATCACTTTTTTTCAATTCCGCTGTAACTTTGGTGACTAAATGAACTGTTATAAATCAAGGACTCCCTGTACATCCTTCAACTTGGTGAAAAAATAACTGATAGGAGGCGGTTTCTGATTGTTCCCTCCAACAAATAGGATAGCTGTAGTTTTCTTGTAGGATATCTGCCCATTTCGACCCCAAAGTATTCAGGTCTGGACCCAGGCCCCAACCCCAAGGACCTGACTTACGTCGGAAAATAAGCCGAATTTTTCACTGGATGGACCTACGGTGACACCAAGGTTGCTCAAGAACTTAGTGAAGGGTTCGTTGTACCCCCAAATGATCTCCCCAACTGTCCGGTTCATGAACGCGTTTTGACGGAAGAGGGCCAGAGCGCTGCTGAAGGTTAACCTCACGGCAAACGGCATGTTTTCCAACATGACGGCTGCTCCCTTGAAGGAAAATAAATAAATAAAAATGAACAGAATAAAAGAAGAATCAGAACAAACAGAAAGAATAGTTTTAGAAACTGGTCATGGTGGCGGAGTGGTTAGAATGCAACATTGCAGGCTAATTCTGCCCCACTGCCAGCAGTTCGATTCTGACTGGCTCAAGGTTGACTCCGCCTTCCATCCTTCTGAGGTCTGAGGTAAAATGAGGACCCAGATTGTTGGGGGCAAGAGGCTGACTCTGTAAACTGCTTAGAGAGGGCTGTAAGGCATGGTGAAGCGGTATATAAGTCTAAGGGCTATTGCTATTAATTAATTGACTTAATTGAGTCAACTGCTTGCCTCCAGAAGTTTTGGATGCTCCATCATTGGAGGTTTTCAAGAGGAGATTGGACAGCTGTTTGTCTGAAATGGTGTAGAGTTTCTTGCTTGAACAGGGGGGTGGACTAGAAGACCTCCAAGGTCCCTTCCAAGGTTATTATTCTATGTTCTAAATGCAAACTCTGTTTGTTTTCTCATTACCGCAAAGTACACTAAGAACCTTCTCCATGCGTCTCAGGCAGGGGTGGGTTCCTACCGGTGCGGTCTTCTCTATGGCACCGGTAGCGGCCGGCAGATTGCAAAATGGCACCGGTGCCGTCCTCGCCGGTCCGTCGCGCGGCACCATCTTTTTGGGGGAATATTTGAGCTTTTTTTGCTTCCTGCGCATGCGGAAGCAAAATCTCGCGAGGGGACGCGTGCGCGTGTCCCCTCACAATATTTTGGCGATTTTTGCTTCCAGCGCATGCTGGAACTATTAGACTATTAGACTTATTGGAATTGTATAAGGTTTCCTGCTTCAGCAGGGGGTTGGACTAGACCACCTCCGAGGTCCCTTTCCACTCTGTTATTCTGTTATTCTCATATTCTGTAAATGTGGACATGCCTTTCCTAATTGCTATCCGGTTTGTGTTCCACTGAGGAGGTGATATCCATCTGGTTCTGTTTGGGCCCACGCCTTTAGAAGTATGTCACTAAACCACATTTAAACAAAACCATGGTTTATCATTATGTATCAATTCCTAAGATTCTCACTCATCAGCCTCCAATTGTATGAGAGCTGGGGATCGTCAGAAATGACCTGGAAATCCCCTTGTATAAGTAACATTTCTCTTTAACAGAAATAACTCCATATCTTCTCTTTGGCCTTCAAAGAAAATGGCGTCCGTAAAGCCCGCAATCAACAAACTCTATTTATTTCTAAGTATGCAAAGGTTAGCACTAGATCTCAGGCCTCGAGAAAAAATCTTGTAGCCATTAGCAAGCAAAGAATCAATTCCTCGGTGACCTTGGAGAAATAATCTGTTCATCTTTTCCTGCAATCCTGCAGAAGATTGCAAGTATTTATTTAGCGAATTCTCTGCAATATTTGCAGATCGCCCTGTTCCACCGAGACTTCGAATGCACACCAAGGGGAAACAAAACCAACAATCTGTGTAGTAAATTTTTTTTAGTGTAATAATACAATGAAGCCTAGCCACCACGGTTTCTGGGATTGTTGTTGTTAGTTGCGAAGTCGTGTCTGACCCATCGCGAACCTATGGACAATGTTCCTCCAGACCTTCCTATCCTCTACGATCTGCCGGAGTCCATTTAAGCTCATGCCTCAATGCTTCAGTGACTCCATCCAGCCACCTCATTCTCTGACCCTAACCCCTTCATCTTTTGCCCTCAATTGTTCCCAGCATTAGGGGCTTCTCCAGTGAGTCCTTCCTTCTCATTAGTTGGCCAAAGTATTTGAGTTTCATCTTCAGGATCTGGCCTTCTAAAGAGCAGTCAGGGTTGATCTCCTCTAGGACTGACCGGTTGGATCGCCTTGCAGTCCAAGGGACTTGCAGGAGTCTTCTCCAGCACCATAGTTCAAAGGCCTCCATTCTTTTAAGGCGCTCAGCCTTCCTTATGGTCCAACTTTCACAGCCATACATTGCAACTGGGAAAACTGGGATAGAACAGTTCTTATCCGACTTTATGAAAAGCAAGTATGAGCCGAGGTGGTGCAGCGGTTAGAGGGCAGTACTGCAGGCCACTTTAGCTGACTGTGATCCGCAGGTCAGCGGTTCAAATCTCACCGGCTCAAGGTTGACTCAGCCTTCCATCCTTCCGAGGTCGGTAAAATGAGGACCCAGATTGTTGGGGGCAATATAAATATACAATTGCTTACTGGTGTAAACCGCTTAGAGAGTGCTTGCACTGTGAGGCGGTATATAAATGTCACCAATAAATAAATAAATAAATAAATAAATAAATAAGTAAGTAAGTAAGTAGGGTCAATCGTCCTTTGGGGGAAATGTGTTGCTAGGTGAAGCCCAAAATGGAAAAAAACAAAATCGGTGAAAAATTGAGCCTTTGCACAAAAATCCAGAAATGGCACCTGTTCTGTGAAGATGGGTTGAAGATCCCCAGAGCTGGAAGCCCACTTACCAAAACCAAGATATTCGGCATCATGATGTAATCGGATTCCGATCCGTTGGAACGGTCCGGTTGGAAGACGAAGGAGCGATAACCCAGAAAGGAGACGGTATTGTTACTATGAAAAGTAATATTCTTTTT